>JAUKWF010000322.1:0-11694 GCA_032356525.1 Eutonina indicans
GTATACATTTAGTTTTCCTCTCTTTTTTGTCTTACGTAAATCTAACATGGCAGCTCTATTAGGAAAAGTTTTGTAGCCTGGAAACCACTAACCAGAGTGTCTGGCTTGACTCTTTCTGTTCCACTTAAATATTTGTATATCATAGGGAAACCATTTACAATCTCTCTCATATTTTAACAGAACCGAAGCGTGAATGAGATGAATCCTATCTATACTACTATTTGCAAACCTTGTCCAATTATTAACCCTAGCAGTCATTACAATTATCAGTCTACAATTATCAGTATATAGTTCAAAGAATTAGTTTAGAGCATTATATAATCTTTGATTTTATCAGACACTGGGGTTGATCACTGATTTACTTTTTTTGTAATAGCCAGTAATTTGTCAGCCTTTTGTTTACATGCTATTTGCTAGACCGGAGAAAGATAGTTGGGTCCCCTGACTATCTATACTTCGTTTGATCCTTAAATGTTCTTAGTGTATTTCTTAGTCTATGAAAGGCAGGACGCATTACCTATTACTACATGAAGTCCTATACCCCTCTGAAACCTAATCATGTTCTTATATACATTATTCTTACTTATGTCCTTATAAACAAATTGTGTACGTAAGACTCGAGCCACAGGAAGATTAGCCTGAAAAATTTTTAGTCTGTATTTGATTTGCTGATTATAGGGGATTAATTTCGCGGGGATTAAATTCCGCGGATCGGGTCATCCGCGAAAATGAATTATTTCGCGGGGACTTAATTTCGCGGATGGTTTAAAACCTGATTTTTCGCGGGGATTTAATTTGCGGATGAAAAACGGAGAAATGAAAAATAGGAAAGCAAGAAAGTAATTCTATTCAAGTATAAACTATATCTTTATATCAAAATAGAAGAAAATGTAAATTATATTTTCTAATTTTGAGGATTTGAACTAACTTTCAAAATTTTCGCTGGGATTAAATTTCGCGGATTGCGTCTCATCAAATCTTTGAAAAGATTAAACTTCGCGGATTTTTGCGAAAAAGGCCAAAATCCGCGTAGTAGTAATAGTAACCGTCTCTGAATGATCTTTATATTTTTAGCCTTGGAAATTATAATGATATATTATAAGCTGTCTAGCGAGATATGTATGCATATAAAAATGTTTCTTATATTAAACAATTATTCACAGTTTTGTTTTGTTCTTTTGGCGCGGCGATAGAGCGAAAAGCGTGGTCGATTAAAAAAAACATATACCTGATAAACAAAAATACATTTCGGTATTCTAAAAGTTTATTTCAACTTCTTATAAAAATATATGAAGGTTTTGACAGTATTGACAGTTTCGCACATTATTCGCGAAAGAAGAGAATCTTATATGACTGATTCATCATGTTTGAAATCGCCACCGACTACAATTAGGCAGCACATGACCGCCTATAGTCCAAACAACAAAGCAAATTTTGGATGAACCAAAGAATTTAAATTTATTTTCTTACTTCTTTGGATGAACGCTGTTTGTACGTTACTTATCGCCTTTTAGTATACAATGATTACTGCCCTTCAGTTTTGAAAGCGCACAGACTTTCTGTTATATAATCAGTGTATAATATTTATACATTAAAAAACCATCCTACATTTTATTTGCTCACTGATATCAGTTTCGGTTTAGTGTGGTGTCGTATTAAAGATTTGATTTAACATATTAAAATTATAAAGATTAAACACAAATATAGATCGAATGTTAAGATGGTTGTGTTGTAGATAGTTTTTGCTGCCAATACTTTCTTTTTATATCATCGTTTATTATCACAAAAAATGACGTATTTATGTTTTGCGGATATGAACCTGATAAAAATGACGTCACTTTTTTGTGATGAATGAGAATCTAGGTAAATAAAGATTTGTAATCAAAATAAAATTATCCAACTTGTTGTCACCTAAAGCGCTATAACAAAACCTTTCATTGGTTAAACCTTATGCAAAGATATACTGGGAGTTTTTTTTGAATGGGTGGACGGATTTTATCTTAAATTTACATGAGATCTCTTTGTGTATACGGGGGCTACACCGGGAGAGGAATACCGTTCTTTCTAAATATACGAAACATTATATTGGTGCTAGTTTAAGATGTCTGTAATATAGAGGCTTCACCAGTTTGGCAAGGGGGTCCAGGTTTACTGCATTGAATTCTACTTTAGTTTTAGAAAAAGTTTGAAAGTCAGAAATAGGTCTATTTTCAGGTGCCAGATTTAGGTCTATCAAAGGTCGAAAATATGAGAATGTAAGGAAACATTTCTATTCTGGCTGTATGGAAAGAGTTAAAGTATCTGCATTTTAACTGATTGTAGTGATAATTTATTCCGCACTACTTTTGCCTACGGGTATGTGCGGCTAACCGGCTAAGGGTCGATTTCTTTGCAAGCAAAGTGCACTGTAAAGGTAAACTTTTAATAATATGCACTGTAAGGGTCTTATTTGGAGTCCGATTTTTCAACCTGTTTTTTGGGCTGCACATACCGTTGTTGTTCTATAAGGTCGTGGTTGTAGTACTAAAACCGGTGTGAAGAACCGCGACAGCGTCGTTATATTGTTTGACGTAGGACGTGATGCGTTAAAAATATTGTAAAACGATTTCGAGAATGACTACCGCCGGGAAAGAAAAAAGTTAAAATGACCTAGTTAGGTTCTAAGATATTAACGTTTAAAGTTTAATAAACCCTTTAAAACTGCTAAAAAGTATTAATTTCGCAGCAGTATCATACAGGTGGCTGAGGTTAATTCTTCTCTTACAGTTACAGTTACACGATGATTTTTGGCAATCATAAATTTTGAGCATTGGTAGCCTAGCATAATACGGTAGCCTAGTAGACCACTTTTGACTTTTTTCTTATTTTTTACAGCCGTAATGGAGTAAACCAGTCTACATACGGGAACTAGACTTTATCTTTCAACTTTAAATTTGGATTCCCGGATTTTTCCCTCCAATACTCCCATGCAAGTTTCAAGTTCAGTCGTATATTGGTTCAAGGCAGTCTTGCGTCATATCTTTTGAATGTTCTTTCTTCTGTCTCTCACTCACATCACGATTAATGATGATGAATTAGATGCGGGGTTAGATTTTGAAGTTCTGAAACTGACGCTGAGATTGACATACCGCCAATATTGTCGTTGTAGAATAAAAATATTTATTAGAATGGATTTCCGGATAGCGTGTTACATTTTTGGATTGTTCTATGCTGTGCATCCGTTGCAGCTTGTTCGAGACCATATTAAAGATATTTTGTACTGTCCGAATGACGTCACATGTTCTTCGTACAACGCCATTCAATTGAGTGATAACGAATGCGAATGTACTGGCGGGAGTTTTGTACAGAATGGAAACCGCTTCACGTGCTTAAAGAACGTCAGTGAAGCTTCAGGTAAGCTTTTGGATGTACAGATGTTTTAAATAATCTGCATCTTATAGGGTCTATAAAGATTCGGTTCTAGTTTCTGTTGCCTCTGATTTTTTTCACCTTATTCTTATAAAATATTTCGTCGTTTTCGTTCAGAGGAAGGTACAATTGTAGACATATTTTGTTTGGTTTTCGTTGGCTCAAATTTATTTTTGTGGCCTAATTTTGTCTTGGTACTAACTTTTTCGTTAGCTTGAAACTTTTTTCCTTAGGACTGAAAAAGTTTAAGATTTAAAGGCTATTAACAATAACATGCGATTTTTACCTCTTCTCAAAAAGGTCACATCAACTCGGCAATAAATTTTGCTTTGGAAAATAGGGTTTGGATAGAACATACAGCGCTTTTAAATAAAAAGATTTACAACAAAATAATAATTGATGATACAAATTCTCAGATTAGTCCACATAAGAAAAAAAAGTCTAATTGATCGCATTTTTACCATAATAATATTTTACAGATAACACACGCTCTCAAGAAGTGAAATTTTATAAATGTTCAATTCATCTTTTTTTCACCACACAGATTGTGAGTTTTACTTTGAAAATTTCGAAAGATCATATCCAACCTTAACAGTCCATACTGGCATGGCATCGGATATCAACGAAGTGGTGATCTCAAAATACGCAACCACGTGTTCAAAAATGGTAGTTCTTTCTGTGGATTCATTCGACGTTGGCTTGGCAACATGGATACAATTACCAAAGATGGACTTCACCATAATCAAGTCGAGAACAGGAAGATTCTCAATAAGGGTAGGTATTTGAAGAACAATTTGGAATTTTTTTTAAAGAGTTTGTTTTACACTGTACACTCTAATAGAATTTCACGTTGCAAATTTTTAAATATAAATCTCTAGGCAACAAATTAATAAGTTATACGTATAAAGTTCTTGTTTGATTCTAATTTCCGTAAAACAAAGCAATTATTCCGGTATGAAAAACATAAAAGCTCTCTGGTCCCTGATAATTAATTTACAAACCCTAGTCTTACATATTAAGTAAAATACAATACTAAGGAAAATTTAAAACTCGGGTACTAGTAAAATTACGTGGTGGGTTGGCGATAAAAATATTGTGTGACAGAACTAGTTTGGGAATTTGCATGAAACTTGGCAAGCTACTATATTTTGTTAACTCAAAGCAATAAGCACAAAAAGAAAGCGACAAATGTTAAAAATCACAGCAGCGCATAAAATCTCGGTATTAACGTGAAGCAACGACGTAAGACCTCATTCGTATATAATCGGGAAAAGCCTGTGACACCACTAGGCTTAACAAAAATTTTAATGGGTTTTAAAATTGTTTTGTTTTTCAGTGGTCAGATCCGTTCGGTGTCAACAAATCTTTATATTCTGGACAGTTGATCAAATTCAATTTCGATTGTTCATCGGCAACTGCAAAACTGACTACCAAGAATTCGTATTGTGTTATTAGCAAAATCATTGGTGCTAAGAACTGGACAGATAGTAAGTGGCTTTACATGTCCGGTACATATGACCTGTGTAGTATGTTTCATTAGTATTACTAATTTTAAGCGCTTGTTTTTCAAGAACTATGCACTATTATAAGTTCTAGGTAAACTCTCATTTGTTAGCGCCTCTTACCTATGCAATATTACTTTCACAAGTTTCCCTTTTTCAAAAAAATCACCTATTTTTTGGTAGCGAGCAACTGCGCCAGTCTAAATCAGTCCTTTGAGACTGATGGCTGATGACGTTAAAACCGGACTTCTTGATAGTCCACGAGATATTGAAAAATCTGCAATCGATATGGCTTCTTATAAGGGGTCATAGATCTTATTTTATACAAAATATTGGACTCTAACTAGGGTACTCTAATTTTAATCAGCTGGAAAGGATGCTGTTATAGATATTTCAATTTAATCAGTAAAAGTTGGGGAGCAAGCGTTATTCCTTGCTGATGTTTAAAGCTTCAACTGTTTGTGGCTAAACTTTGGAGCACTGAGAAAAAACTCTTTCCAAAATGCGATTCCGAAATTTTCTAAAAACGCTTTTATTATCTTCTTTGTTACTAAGCCTAACCCTAACCCTAAAATAACCTAACCCTTTTTACCTTCATGCCCTAACCATAATTTACATTAGGGTCAGGGTTAGGGTTTGACTTAGGGTTTCGCTTAGTAGCAAAAGAAATATTAAAGTGTATAAATATAATTTTATTATCATTATCGTTAATAAGAAAATATCGGAATCGCATTTTGGAAAGAGTTTTTTCTCAGTTTTTTTCCGTCTCAATGCAGAGTGATTCGGTCCTCGCGTTTTTGCAGATAGCGTTATACGGATGAAAACATTTTAGTTGATAAATCATAATGTTTGAAAACCTCGATCAAACTGATCATAATAATTAATAAACGGTTTCATGATATTACTTGAAGAAGACAAAATTTGATTGTTAAAATGCCGTAATATATTTTTTTCATTATAAACAAATTATTTACAAAACTATACAGGGTGACTCCAAACAAAGGCGGATTTTTTTTGGAGTATAAAAAAAAACAATTCAGGCAGTAAAGCAGCTGAATCGTTGAAACTTCTTTCGAAGCCATGCCATGCATCGGTATCGAAGCGCCGCTTTCGGCTTTTTTCCAGTGTCATTCTCAGTGATTTTAATGTAATCGGCATTCCACTCGATGTCATCAGCAGCAGCCGCACAACTCATCAAATCTCGAGATGTATCAGGAACAGAACTTCTAAGGTTGTTTACGCCATCAATGCGTTCAAAATCGTCACCAACTTTGATGTAAACCTCTGGAAACAGATTCTGTTGAGAGACTGATTTTCTTGTTGTATCCACAGTAGTAGTGCTCTCTGTTGGTGATACCAGAGCGTCCACTTGAACCACTTGAACCAGCGTATCAAGGGAGCTGCAGATCTGATCAAGATCTTTCTTTGCCGCACAGAGCGTGTCAATAATACGGAAATCTTCACAAGTATTTTCTTCGTTCAATTCGATGATCATCAAGTTTTCAGGTTTAACAATATCTTCTTCGAAAACTTCTTTTAAGGAAGATTCGATTGCAAACTTTACCAGATCATTAGTAGGTTCAACGATATCTTCTTGATAAACTTCATCCAAGGAAGTTTCGATCACGAGTTTCACCAAACTCGCACATTCAACAGCGATTGTATCAAAACCGTTGCTGATTTCATAATACACTTCATCTAAGGAAGCTTTGACCAATGTCTCACACATGTCAACAATAACATTCATTTTGATTAGCAATATCTTACTAAAAACTTCAATCTGCAAATATCTTCTAGTACGTCTTGCGTTAGAGAGATTTGCAGTTAAAATGATCTGAAACTTTAGAGTGTGTGCGTTTTTAAACTTTTTTATATGACGTCAAATAATTTTTTTTTCTATTGTGACGTCAATAATTCGAAATTGCAGAGTGTTGTAGCATAGAAAAAGTATTTTCATTCTACAATGTTCATCTGGTATCTCAAAGAGTATGAAATTTATTGTAATATGCATTTCACTAACCATTTGTAATTAGGCACAAACTCTTGCCAACCGTTAATTTTAGCATATTGCTATTGAAGGTTGATTTATACTCTTCTATATTTAACATGGCGAAAAAGTTGTGCGGTATATTAGTGTCTATTGTGAGCATGCGTAGATTCAATTATTGCGATCCCATATGATCCTATGTTCTCTATTATTTCGAGCAAAAGCTTCAACTTTCCAACTGATTGAAACAGTACCGCAGGCAATCAGATTGATTGTGTGATTTTGAGAGGAAATGCAAGCGTTCTGCTTATCCCATAAAAAAGGAATTCAGAGAGAATAGCATTTGGTTGAAGTTAGTTTCCCTTACAGAACAAATTTAAATACCGCGGTGGAATCTTTACCCGGTGCAATTACCACAAAGTTTACGGGTTATATTCCTGTCATATTATCCGGAAAAACAGAAATTTTCGGTATTTTATCATTGAAAACCCACGGTAAAAATTATGAAAACTAACAGAAAAACGATAAAAAAATATCACCCGTGAGATTTGATCATTTCTCACAGTGAGATCCCGGTAAAAGTCCCACCGTGAGATTTGGAATAGTTTTCCTGGTCTTGATACGCGCATTTATTATTTTTTCTAAAATACAAATACAGGTGGAATCTCTCTACTCTATGTCGAACAAAAAGCTTGGACATTTGTATACTCTCTAGGCTATTTTTTTCTCTTTTATCTCGAACAGACAGAGTTTTGAGTCCCTTGTGAGTTCGAGATTCCACTGAATAGTTTCATGAGAATCGACATGAGCATGTGTCTTTTGAGTGCCTTGATAACCAAAGGAAGCAACGGTCAATTATTAACCCTTTTTTACGGTCAAGGAGGAGGAATATTTAAATGGTAGATCCCTTATTACAAAAGCATAAAATGAAACAATGATCTACGGTATTGTATAACCTTGATACGGTTAAAATAAAATATAAAAGTTTTATGACACAGGATTATAGATAGAAACTGCGAGAGAAGGTCCAATGGAACGCTATTTTTACGGTGATTTCGAAACAAGAAAGGGTACCTCATGGAGGTGTTCAAAATATATAGTCGGTCATGAAAAGGTCAGAGATCAAATATTATTGGGCAACACAAATTAACAAGCTGGAGAGGATGTTTCATTTGGTTTTTGAACGGGAGTTTCTTGAAATAAATAATATCTTTAACAGTGATACTATCCATTTTGGTGGTGCGAACTGAATTGAATTATAAATACAGCTTACTTTCGTATTTGTTTAGTAAAAAAGTTGTACTGACTGCTGAAACGCAAGGAATCCTGGCTATGGATACCAACAAACAAACAAAACAATTAAAAACAAACTTTCAATGATGATATCAATTTACCTTTTTATTGTCTAATTAGTATTACAATGACTAATCGTTGTATCACGCTTATATATCCATGGTTGTATATAATCACTGTTATTATACAAAAGCTATTCGTTTCAACACCGTGTAAACTATTAGTAGTCTACAGCTTTTAACTGCTCAAATTTAAGCCAACCACAGTGCACCTAACTTTTCATATTTCCAATAAATATCTTAAGGGAAGAAATTTTGGAAGTGTTTTGGCGGAAAGAAAATTTGGCGGATTTGGCGGAATTTAATTTTGCGGATGATACGAAATAAATTAAAGTTGGTGGGAAATCAATTTGGCGGATGACGAAAAATATCAAATTTGGCGGGAATTTAATTTGGCGGATAGCGAAAAATATGATACCAATTATCCTCTTGCAGCTATTGCATGTGACAAAATTTGATGCTTTTAAACTAAAATTGCGATCCTATACAGGTTATTGCAAAATTACATGGAAAAAAAAAGATTTTAGCTAAATCCGCTTAATCCGCTAAATCCGCCAAAATTTCTTCTCTTATGGTAAAAAAAAATGAAATGGTATACATCCTGCTATTATTTTCACCCTAAAAACGCTTTACCTGTCTGCATAATTTTCACTTTTATTTCTTTATAAATTACCTTTCATTTTATCATTCTTTTCTTATCAGGTACTGGAATTTGCAAGAACGACGGGGTTCCGGTAAGATATGTTGTTTCTAAGTATTAAATCAATCTGAACGACACATCTTTTGAACGTCGTAAACTGACGCTTGTAGATGTTGAAAAGATGTTTAGTTTTGGTCTTAGAATCCAAATAATAAATCATTCAAGGCGGTACAATGCTACTTTTAAACGTCTTTAAAAGGTTTTGTCGCCGTCGTAAGGTACGTCTTGTCGACGTTTTGTGACAGTGGGACAGGGAAATGACACAAACATTCGAATGGGCATAATAAGTACACACAGAAATTATAGCGGCATGGAATTTTAATTGTATAAATCAACTAAAACGGCAATTATGGCTATTTATTGTTTCAAAGAAACTTAAAACGCTATACCTTTCATTTGAACAATATGAAAAGCTACATGACATGGTAGGGCAGGATTTTACGGTACGGTACGGTCAAAAAGTGATTTAGCATGTTTGATAGTTAAGTTGTTAAATGAAAAAAACCATTCACCGGTTAAACAATTTGAATAATGAAGAGTTGTTTGAAGTGCGTATACAGTATAATTCCGATGACTTGAACTCAACCGACCAAACATATTCAAGATAAATATTAGGAGTAACGGGATTTCAGAATAGTTCGAGATATCCCGAGTTCGAGTTATCGGGATCATATTGTACTTTAAAATTAGTCCTTAGCTTTTCATTAGTTCGCTAGTCTTTTTGAGTATCTCTTGCTACGCTAGACTGAGTACTACAAAGTAGTAAGACTGAGGATATATTACGAAGAAGATCATTTTTTTGTCTTCTATACATGCTTCCGGTATTGTTGCCATGATTGTAAGACGGTCTGGTTTCTTTTAAAATGTAAACCAAATAGTCGTAGCTACTACAGTCGAAGTTATGCAATGAGCAGGGGTCAATGGGAAACTAGGTTACTCTCAGTTCTTTCTTTAAAGCATTTTGATTTAAAATTCATATTCCGTTTTAACATTTTATTTGTAGCCGTCATCTACTAAAATGCCGTCACCTGGTACGAAAGACGGCACCAATGACAGCGACAAAGACGACAATTCTATGGAAAGGGGATTGATCGGGGCGATTGTTGCCGGTATTCTTATTGTATTACTGATAATCATTGTTCTTGTGTTCTGTCGTAAGAAGAACTACGCCTGCATCAGGGCGTGTAACAAGGGCGAGAAAAAGAAGAAAAAGGAAGAAAATATCTCCTTCAAATCAGGTTTATCTGCAGGTAAATGTTCCGTAAAAATATTATCTAAATAAGTAAAAACTGCTTAATCCTTTAGAAACAAAATAATTTTCTGGACGTTAATTTGAAATTTTACCACTCAACTCAAACACCGGGTGGAAATAAAGTTCGTGATACATGGGCGCTGACACAGGGTTAAAATCTAAAATATCTATATGTTTTCGACAGCAATAACATTTAACAAAAAAAACATGCAACCGTCCCTGTGGTTATTCCCCAGTTTTCAATTTAGAATATTGCTTGTTCACAAAGTATGTCGGTAGAAAAGTCTAGAAAGCACTATTTTGTCTCACTAAATTGAATTGCAATTCTTCTTTTGAATTCCAATTTTTGGTAGTCATCAAATTGATCCACTTGTCATTTATTATGTAGATTATGCTGAACCAGGTGATATTCACTTCGATTCACCTGTCGGCAGTCACACAAATTTCGAAAATAAAGCGTACCTTACAGCGTTACGAGGAAACAATCTTGTTACGATGAACAATAACAAGAATTACGAGAACATTCATCAAAAGAACGATGACATTTATTCTTACGAAGAGACTAAACCTATGGTATTAAGCACAAATGATTACGAGCCTATTGTTTACTCAGTTCCCGATGCGGGTTCGTCAACGGAAAACTATACGGAAATGACTGCTGCAGCGGAACAACCAGAGTATCACGATGCGATGCCACCGAAGGAAGAATATACAACATTGACTACATCGGAAAGACCAGAGTATCACGCTTTAAGTTTAAAGTCGACCGACAACGATTATTACGAATCGATGACGAACGACCCGGGTACGATGTAGGAGCAATATGTGTATCAAAAGATTAGTAATTGGTAGAGAAAAAAATAGTTTCTTTCTAGTTAGTATTTGTTCAACAGAATAAATCCAAATAATCTTATATATCCAGTTCATACAAAAATGAAAGTGAAAGTGACCACCACCAGTTGAACATTTTCTAAGAAGGTTCACAGCAATGCCTGTGCAATAAATACTCTATTGTACAATACTGCAATACTCTTAGAAAGGCAAAGATAATTGGAAACTTCCTAGAGCTATCAGCAGCCGTGTGAATAGAACAAAATTTGCCCAATCTTAACACTACTGACTGTCACTGGAAAAAGTCATTATGATCGTTTGATTCTATAAATACATACAATGAGTTAGCTAGTACTCTAAGGACCCGAATTACAGGGGGGTCCCAATAAAAAGGGGTCCGAAATTTCTGTAAAATATAATAAACAGGGGGGTCGGAATAAAAGAGGGGTCAATTTTATAATGTGATAAATATTTCCTTTAAAATCTTTGAATTTAGTACTAAAGTACTACATTATACTACTATGATATAATCTTCTCAGAACGATTAAAGATGTCCTCAAGTAGGATTTAATTGTAATATTGACAAAAATTGTCTTTTTCTCAGAAAAAAACTTTAAAATTAATAAACGGGGGGGGGGGGGGGTGTCCGATTATTACGGTGC
>JAUKWF010000324.1:0-13090 GCA_032356525.1 Eutonina indicans
AGACGAGTTGACGGGTATGAGAGAAGACGAAGCAGATATATTGCAAACCAAATTGAAAGAAGTATTTCTTATAGACACAGCGCACAACACGATATGCTATTTCAACTCCGTTTCAAATGAGAATCCAATGCGAAAGAGTGTTATTTCTTGAAGTACCACTCCGGAAAAACAATCTTCGGCCATCTTACCCCTCCATGGTGCAAACTAAAGATGACAGGTTTGTCAAAATTCTTTTTATTTCGTGGAAACAACGAAATAGCTGTAACAGGTGAATTGAGATAGTAGGTTGAATTTGTGTCTTTGCTGCCTTTCAACGTTGAATTCCTGTAAAAAAAATGGTAGAACTTATAACAAAATATAATGTTAGCATAAGCATAGTTTAGGTATAAAGCCTTTCTAACCTATCTGCAAATAAACATTGGAAGGGAAGAAGCTCCCGCTTCCCGTAGTGGTATGTCAGGTACCCGGACTAAATACCCCCGACTAGCAATCTACAGTAGCCTACGGAACAATGTTTACACTTCGCTCCTGAATATGTTGAATAAGCCTAGATTTCTAGTATCTATCTCTATTGTCTTCAAAAGTTTTATTCCTAAAGGCGTAGACAAAATTACATACCTGCGTCAAAAAGCTGTTTTTATATGCAAACGGTCAGAGTTTTTAGACTATAGATATGATATAGCTTTAACCCCCTAGATCCTACTCACCTTGGTACTCCAAGAATTTGGTCCATGCCATTATATTTGACAAACGCTAAGGTTGTACCTAAAAATGTCGAGAAAATACAATACAGTGGAATCTCTCTGAAGCGGACACCACCGGTGCAAAATATTTTGTCCGCTTTATAGAGACGTCCGCTTTGCAGAGATTTTTTAAGAGAGTTTAGCTCAAGATCTTTCTATCCGGTTTAATCACACTGTCCGTCTTATAGAGATGTCTGCTTTAGACGGTGTCCGTGTTAGCGGGATTCCACTGTATTATTATACTAAAATGACATCACTATAGCAAGACGAGTTTTAGTCTATATATGGCCGTCAACCTTGCGTTTTTACGCAGCTTTTAGGTATTTCATTAAATACCAACTATTACATGGGTCAAAATTGAATAGAGCCAGCAGAAATTCAGAATTTTTATATTTTACAGACCCGAATAACCACTGGACTCTTAATCTACAATTTAGACCATAATTTCCGCCCTAAATTAAGTACCAAGCTAGTCTGCATATTACGGCAGACGATTAAATAAGAAATCTATACGTCTGCAAGACTGTGGAAAATCCGATGATTTCAAGTTTTGATAAAAAAAATGCATAAATGCTCCCACCATTTAGTATTATTCTTCTTACCTGATTGTAAAGCATCGGGCGGTAGTTCCAGATTTTTATTTACTTTGACGGGTTTGTCCTGCGCTGAAGGTTCTACTCTCTGGATTTCCATCACTGTAAAAGAAACGAATTATGAAAATCACTGAAACATAAGGAATGATCACGAGCATTCACTTTTTTGGTATTTTCGATATTTTTATTTTAGAATTTTACTTTTTTTATTAAGCAAAACACAAGAAAGGAAATGACGAATTTGCACATATTTTTTTGCCAGTTAGCCGTTACCTGCTGTATGGATTGCGGAGCTTCTAGGTTTCCACCTAAAGGTCCAGGAGCATTTGAAAATGATTCACTAATCGTAAAATACACAGGTGAATAATAAAATAGGTTGCGTTATCTAGCAAACAGCTCTCACTGGGCGAAAAATGACATTTCCAATCATTGAAAAGGTCACATTTTAACATATTTCCAGAATTGAATATGTGAAAATGTAACAGTTCTACGCATTTCCATGATTGGAAATACCGTTTTTCATCCAGTGGGTCTTCCACAGATCAAATTAATTGTCTTGAATTTCACAGTATCAATTTAGCACACAAATGTCCAAAAAACAACGTCCGTACGACCTGAACTTACCGATATTATCTGTCTTAATGACTTTGATGTCTGTGTCGTTTTCCGATAACACGCTAGCGCTCACTTCGATGATATTGTCAGCTGCGTTCAACAAACCGGCCGCTTTGGCGTTCCTATCTTCCTAGAGAAACAAATGGGAAAAAATATAAAAGCTTTTAGAAATTAGAACTAGTATCGGAGAATTAGGATAAGTGGATATCTATTAAAATTAGAATGAAAAAAAAACATTGGGCAAATTACCACATTTCTAATCAATGAAAATCCACATAAAGGTCACATTTCTAATCAATGAGATTCTGGAAAAGGTCACATTTTTATCAACGAAATTGCTCAAAAAGATCACATTTCAACACATTTCCAAAATGAATCTGAAAAGGTGACGTTTCCTCCTTTTATTGGGCACATGTTGGAAAATTAGAAGAAAAAAACCCTGATATCACGTTAATATGGTTATGTGCGGACAGTAAGCTTCACTAGTAAAATCTTCACGATAAAACCTCTTTTACATTACGTGCTAATGTTATAGACTGTAATTGAGAAACATGTAATTGGGAAACAGGGATAAACTGCGAGTTCTTGATTTATTCAATTTTAAAAGTTACGGAATGTTACCTCATCAAAAGATTCCCAAACATCCATTGAGTTCGGTTGCAACAAGCCACTTGTCACTCCAATCATATTCTGAAAATCAAACAATCCTTATAATAACTCGGGGTTTTAAAAAAAGCAAATGAAATTTCGTATTATTATCATAGAGAATAATTAGAATTGCACTAGGGTAGTACAGTCTTAAAATATCATGAAGTAATTATTCCCCCATTTGTCAATAGCTATTCCCCGATTTGTTAATAGCAATCCCCCGATATGTCAATAACAATTCCCCGATTTGTCAATACCAATTCCCCGATTTGTTAATAGCAATCCCCCGATATGTCAATCAAAATTCCCCGAGTTGTCAATAACAATTCCCCCATTTGTCAATAGCTATTCCCCGATTTGTTAATAGTAATTTCTCGATTTGTCAATACCAATTCCCCGATTTGTCAATACCAATACCCCAATTTGTCAGTCACAACTCCCCGATTTTTCAGTGATAATTCACCGCTATTTGACGAAGTCTCATAGCCGCCTCTGCTTTAAATATAAAACACTTCATCAAACATCCTAGGTTTATTTGTATCTCATCATACTTTTGCAAATTCTTCTTGTTTTTCTCCACTCGGTCGGCTGCCGGCATCGTTACTCATCAAATCTCCCATCATGTTGACAATGAGACTGACGTCACCAGCTGTCATTTTCTCGTCTTGTTGACTGCTCATGAATGCATTTAAACTATTGGCGATGGCATCAGCTTGAGCCGTGCTCTAATCGTACCCAAAAAAGAATAATTCAAATAAATCAATAGAATAAAAAAACACATAATTAATGTGAACAAATTTACTGTTTTGTGTTTCCATTGATCACCCCAAACACCATCGTAGTACCGCATGCGTACTCGTCCGTTTACAGTGATTACTGCCTGTGATCGACTCCAAAACCCGACACAGCTCCAAACATGGAACTGGGTAGCTCAGTTGGTAGAGCATCAGTGCACTAGTAATGCTGAGGTGGTGAGTTCGAGTCTCACTTCAGTCCTATCAGTTTTCGTACCGATGGTTGATCACGTAGCGTATAAGGCACACCTAAGTACTGCGTTTATACAATGTTTGTTTCAATGAAGCTATATCATAATCGGAGAAAAAAAGTAGTTTTTCTGCTTAGTGCAAATAGCCAGCACAGCACGAATCCGGAAAAAAAGTGAACACTGCTATCTTGTATTTTCGGTTTTTTTTCAAATAATCCCCTTTGCGAAATAACCAATTATTTTATAAAAATCAACTGAAAGAAATTTTTTGGATAGTGATTTTCGTAATATAAAACTGATATATTTGAAAAGCTCTTCATTTACTGATTTTAACGATGTAAAAGATATCACAAATTTTATAATATTTTAAAAAAAATTAAAGATTTAAAATATTTCCCGTACGTGATTTAGATAATAACACACAGCATTCCTTTTAAGAAGTCCCAAACAATTATTGCATTGTATTTTTTTTCTTTTTAAAAGCTATTAACTGGTAATAAAACTATTATTTAAATTTTCATTCTACAAAAATCGTTGAGTTTGAATGGTTACTTTTTTCCGGATGCGTTGTATGTGTGCATCACTAGGAATATACATCTCCGACTGTCGTAGTTTTATTTCATAAGGTGACTCCAAATACACCGACGCTACCCGTATTATTATACTGGTATCAATTTCAGGGCTGTGGTACCACACGACAAAAACGTTTTTTCGAGAATGAAATATATTTGTGCGTGGTCCTAATTTCCCATTTTTGTCTGATTTATTTAACTGATAAAGTAAGTAAGTAAGAAAGCAATCATAATAAAAAAGTTTGAATCTAAAAGATGATCTTATTAGTGGCGCGGCTTTTCAGAGTATTTGGCCTTTGCTTGATTAGGTAATTCGGACCATATAGAAGGATATTTACCTGAGTCTGTAACAGGTTGGCTAAGGCCTTGTTTACACATTCACTTGAATCAGGTTTCTGCCATTTTGCTTTTTTACCAATCATTGCGCATGTGCGGTGGATCAATCCTGGTTGAAAGGAAAACCCAACATTTAAAAAATTAAGGATGTACTTGTGTATGCGAAATAATAATATAAAACATTCTGTCTCCATTAAAACATCACAATTTGTAAATATAAAGAAGTGCTTCCACGAATCGTTTCATGTTATTTGAATAAATATTATTCTCTTTAGCTTGTCAGGGCCAAAAATATGAAAAATCTTAAATAATAAATCATTCAGTTTAAAACCATGATCGGGTTTTGCAAGCACATGTCATGTACTAGCATGTGTCCGTTTATCAGAACTTCCGTATATCTTATCTTCCGCATATATAATCGTCAACTTTGATTTACGGTTTGTCCGGCGTAAATGAGAGTGTTCCGGATTCTTGCCTTCATATATCCATCCGGACAACTTCGATTTACGGTTTATCTGGCGTTAATGAAAGTATTCCGGATTATTACCTTCATATCTATCCGGACAACTTTGATTTACGGTTTATCTGGCGTTAATGAAAGTATTCCGGATTATTACCTTCATATCTCATCGTCAACTTTGATTTACGGTTTTTCCGGCGTAAATGAGAGTGATCCGGATTCTTACCTTCATATCCATCCGGACAACTTTGATTTACGGTTTTGTCCGGCGTAAATGAGAATGTTTCAAATTCTTAGCTTCATATCTATCCAGACAACTTTAATTTACGATTTGTTCGGCGTTAATAAGAGTGTTCCGGATTCTTACCTTTATATCCATCAGGACAACTTTGATTTACGGTTTGTCCGGCGTTAACAGTGAGCCATGTCATATTATCGAATGTTTCAAATTTACACATGGTGATTTCGACCTTTTCAGCTGATAATGGTGAAAAAAATAGAAAGGGGATTAATTTGTGGAAATCATAAGCTTACACAAGCTAAGTTAAGAGAAAATAACCTATTACCACAGTGGGAAATTATTAAATTTACGTAGGGGAAATCACAAATTTACACAGGGATTTATATTACTGAATGGGAATTAAAAAATTCCACAGGGGAGTTTTTTTAATTTAAGCCAATTTACAAAGTAAGAAATTAAAACACAAAGGATTTACAACAATAATTGAAATAATTGAAATAATATACACGGGGTCCGAAGGGTTATTTGAAAAAAAATTCACACTTTTTGAACATTTCTTTATTTGTTTCCAGTAAGCCGCTCCTTAATGTATAAGTCGTGGAGCTCCTAGGTGTCTACCTAAAGATTACAGAACCATAAAAGAAGCCTTCTCCGTATGTACTCGTCACGCATTAAAATGATAGCGCGAATATCAATAATATGTATTGCTTGTCAAAGACTAAAAAGTGTTAAAATACGGGATACTGACTGTTTCCTCGGCTGTGCGGGGCTAATACAAAGCCTCGGTTCAAACACAGACCAGGTAATAAACGGGATATTTACTGTTTGTTAATCTGTACTGGGCTAATACAAAGCCCTTGGCCAAGCTCGAGATTATATTTTCATGCAATAGCGCGAATATCAATAATATGTATTTTTTGCCAATAACTCGTAGTACAATAGTATAGAACCTTACCGAAACACATTCCATTAACACGAACGAAGCCAGATTTGCACCGACATTGAAACGATCCAGGAGTATTTTTACACTGTTCATTGGTTTGGCAGAGGTCTTTATTTTCTTCACATTCGTTAACATCTATAAATAAATCCAAAATGTTTGAACTTTAAGCATGAACAAATCTGTTCTTATGTGGGGGTTTCTTCATTGAATCAGCCCTTCTCTCGGTATGTAAATTTTTAATGGCAAAGGACTATCCATAATATTTGTTTTAACAATTTTCTTTTTATAATCCCGATTTTCTTGTTTCCCCGATATAAAAAAAATGAAGTTAACACAAATTTTGTATTGGCCCTCTGTACATTACATTGAAATTTTTGATGTCCAAATTTGATTGTAAAGAAAACATTATAAGCTTCTTTTTTGTGATAAAAACTGAATCTAACAATAAAAAAAAAAGGTCTTCCTGAAGGAAAATCAGTCAAGAAGTATCAAGAAGAAGTTTGCGTTCGCTTCTAGTTTTTTTTGTACAGCCTGTTGTACATACCTTTGCAGCCTTTGTTATCAACCAAATTGCTGTATCCAGACAAACACTGACACGTATAAGATCCTAATGTATTGGTACATTTTGTGTTTGGTCCACATGCGTTCTGGTTATTGGTACATTCGTCCACGTCTACAAAAAAAGAAAACAAAGATAATAGACCATATCAAAGCTACAGTTATCAAGATGCATTCTGGTAGTATATCGGGGATTAAACAATAGCAATTCCCAAAGGTATGCTTTGTTTGATAAAGAATAAAGTGTCCATAGAGACTCCGAACGACAAGAATGCATCACGATATCTGTAGATTTGATAAGGTCTATTGATGTTCTATATTCACTGTAGAAAAGCACGCACAACTTTGAGCATTTAAGATGTATAGATTTGACCAGCCAGAAGAAAGGACGAATTTTGGCTTCATTATCAGATGGCTTGTTGATATGAGGCTCCTTTAGGCTTGTTTTACACAGATAGTCAAAATCTTAACAGCTAAAAAGTTTCACCAAATAAAAAATATTTTTAATTAGGCACCCTAACTTTCTCGGCATTAAAAATTACAATACAAATACAATACAAAATGTGCAGGAATGCAGTGTAGTATTTGCTCTTCCAATGTATAGAAGGTGAAAATACATCGCGAAAATAACAAAAAACATGCATTAAAATCCAAACATATACACACGAAAGAATAATTGTAACCCTGCGGTAATAAAATCTTCTCTTTTCAACCTTCTAATCTGAATCACTATGTAACGTTAAAACTCTATGGAGGAGCGATTTAAAAAATGGCTCGTCGTACTGTTTTAAAAAAGTTACACTCGCACCTTGCTCATGCTCTGAACTATGCTCAACAACAAAACACATGAACTAATTTCCAAGCAATGCACGGACTAGCATTTTATAATCATGTCTGTCAATAGCAACAGTTAGTTAGGTAGTACGAACTGTGCAGTAATCTGTGCTACGTCAAACTGCTATCTAAACAATACACGGACTAGCATTATAACATATTTGTCAATATTGACAGTGCTGTTGCTAGTCAATAGTACGAACTTTGCAGTAACCTGTGCTATGTCAAAATGATAGATAAACAAGACACGGACTAGCATAAATATATTTGTCAGTCTTAACAGTGTTAGTTTAGTAGTACGAGTTGTGCAGCATTTTGTGCTAAGTCAGTTTTTATTTGAAAACAGTGCGTGCAATGTTACATCCAATTTCGCATGCAGCCTAAAAAAGACGAATATAAATATAATATATTAATCACCAAAAAGTGTTATTTGTATAGAGAAAAATATTATCAATGCAGACGTTAACAATTAATAAAGCAGTATTTAGAAACTAAGAGTGATGCATAGTATAAAAAGTATAAGTTACTAAGCTTCCCTAGGGGGCAAAACCAGACCCTCCTCGTGCTGCTCAAACAGAGAGTGTAGTGTTTATTATAAGCAATTTCTGTGTTAGTGCCAATAGAAATATATCACTTTACAGACTTTACAGCAATGGTAAAAAATAAATTCTGTATCCGCCCCTGCTAGTTCTCGTCCATTACAGAATCATTAAAACTTAAAATTTGCTTTGTTTTAGAAGAAAGCACTCCACCACGATGATTTAAAATACACACCTGCACAACCAAACGTTTCGTTCATAAGTTTGTAACCATGGTTACACCGACACCGATTGCCGACATTTTTGACGTCAATACATGACATATGCCGTGTGCATGTTTTGTAGATCTTGCAATCTGGATCGTCTGGAGAGAAAAAGAAAAGCATGGGTTTTATAAACAGGGTGTCCTTATATGATGTCCGCTCCATATTTGGCATTCCATTATGCAATATGCAATTCCTTTGTTTTTATTTTTAGTAAATTAAAATTATGTTGTCAACCTTAATTCACAGAGGTAATTATTATAAATTACAAACAAAAGAGTTTTTTTGTGTTATAGCTTAGCTTATCTTTTGTTCTAAATATACGTAGGATATTATATTGCATAAATTACGTAGTGTAAAATATTGCATAAATTACGTAGGGTATTATTATATTGCATAAATTAAAATTCCTATTGATGTACCAAACATGGAGCAGACATTTTACTGAGACACCTCATATAAAATGTTTCAAGCTAAACCGTTTCAAAGATTAACAGAAGAAATAATAATAACCGTAGTGGTTTCTGGGAAACGTCTTATTTAGCCGGGATTTTCGTAGTTACAGAAAGCGAACTTAAGTGAATAAGTTATATACTACAGGGTGAACGGAAAAATACCGGACAAAAAATCCAAACATGAAAAATCATTTAATTTATTCTAACAACGAGTTCATACTGCAGTTTTTTATTTGTACGGTTTAATTTGTCTTAATGACATCATCAGTCATACTTTTCGTAAAAATAGTCGTTTTAGCATAAATTAAATGATTTTTATGCTATGATTTTTTTGTCCGGTTTTTTTCCGTTCACACTGTATAGCAGTTGTATTTTCAAACAAACAAGCCTGTGCTGTCATCTGCTTTGCTTACATATCATTAAAAGAGGGTAGAATTAATCACCTTTCGTGTTGAAGTCGACAGGTTGGCTGAATTTACTGTATAACTCGCCGTTTCCTGTGGCAACGGTTAGCGAGTATTTTGTATTTGGTGTCAGCTTCTTTAACATGAACTTGACTTCTTGAAAGACCGGTACCGAAAATTCGCTGGCTATTTTTCCGTTGGACGACAAACGAAATTTCATTTCTGTAGATTGGACAAGATCGTCCTTTTCAAGTTCGACTGACACCCAGGCAGTTTTAAAACTGACACTGGAAATACTGACTTTGACAGGGCTTTCAAAATATGCTGAAAACGGAAAATATAAAGTTTTTAGCAATTTCTGAAAGAATGTGAAGGTCTTCCACAGAAAGAAAATAAATTTTTCCTTGCATGCAAACGTCTTTTAGGTGCTTCAGCTTTCTAGTCATATGTATAAAACACAAATTCGAAATTGAATTGTAATGTTGAATATCAGAAATGCACACAATATCACTTTCATTAAAAAAAACAATCCTTAGCAAACAACACAAAATACAAACCTTTGGTCTTGAACAAAACCACTTTGCTATCACCAAACTTGAAGCCATCGCCCAAAGCCACGCTAGCACGATAGTCTGTGAATTTGCGCAAACCGTCAATAGTAAAAGTATGTTTCTCGTCATCAGTCAAATTAAAAACAATACTCCTTATCACTGTCACGTGATCTTCAATTCTACTACTCTCAATCTCCGCAATGGATATTCTAACATGCGTTAATAGTTTTTCCGTCATCAATCGTGTTTGACGTAAGTCAGTCGGTAAATGAAGTCGTAATGTCACGTTGTTGTGTGTCAGATGTATAATGTTGATGTTTGATGGAGGGTCAAAGTGAACTGATTTTTTATGATTGAAGAAAGAAACAAACAATAAAAATGATGTTCATGCAATGAAAATACGTCATTTATACTGTTTGAAAATACGTCATTTTTGACGGCATTTTTTATAATTTTGGACAGAGTTTTCCTTTTTGACTGGGGTGATCATTTTAATCTTTATAAACACTACATGCTATGTATACAGCATGTTTCTACGCAAAAGCAACTTACTTAATTACTGGAGACAAATAGAAATGTTTGTATATCAAGCATGACAGAGAAAATGTTTTACATATAATAACATCTGCAGTCAAAGCGTATCATTTTATTTGGGACAGTGTTTTATCAAAAGGGGAGTGTTTTATCAAAACCAAACACAGCCTTATTTTAGTAAAAAAAACAGCTCCGTACACGTACTCTCACAGCATCTTACCTTTTGTGGTTATGTCAAGGGTTGGTCCATAGCGTCCGAAATGTCTTCCATCGCCAATGGCAACTTTCAAACTGTACATTGTCAATTGTTTGAGACTGCCAAGCGTGTAATTATTTGTGTGTTTGAAATGCATGATTTTGGTAAATGATGATTTTTTTGCTGACGTTGTAGAAATTCTCACGTGCGAGACGAGATGGTTGGTGGTCAGGTCACGTGGTATGTTCAATGAAAATGTGACGTCATGTTCGGTTACCGTCAAAACGTCCATGCTAACAGAAAACTCGTAACTAACTAAAAATTGGATACGGTGGATATTTAATGTCATAGGAGAATTAAAACTTTGCGGAAAAGAGTGTAAATTGTAGTTGTCACTCTCCTACTGAGAGAGAATTCTCCTATGGAACTGTAATAGTAGACAACCAATAGGGTATTTTTTCTGCTCTGATTACTGATATAAATAAGCTGCAATAAAAAAATGATGGCTCTAAAAATCTATTTGACTCCTACACTTTTTTAGACAAATTGAAAGCGTCATGCCATGCTTTGTGTATGAATACCATGAAAACATTTTTTCACGAGAAGCTCCGATTCAACCTTGAACTGCAAAACTCACAGAAAACTTACTTGAACTAGTTAAGACATGCAGGACTACTACTTCCAAACTGTATACGAAAAAGAAAATTATTTTTCATGCTATCTATATATATAGTGAAAATAGTATTATTTGTCATTAAAGACGAAGAAAGTATATATATATACAGTTCTGTTTTATCCTAAGGATGCAGACCTCTCAGCAGCACTGTTCCTAATCCGAGAGAAAAGCCACCAAATGTTGCAAGCTAGCTGTCTTACCCAAGAAGACCTTGCATTATCCGGCCTAAATGGAACTCGTAGTAGACTGACTATTCCAACACCCTACTTACTTTTACCCCCATACCAAACTGACTTGTAACACACGATATCAGAATAACGTACAGTCAACATCCATAACACAACATTATTCAAACAATGAAATAACGTCATGTTACAGCTAGAATACATAACGTAATTTACTAAAAATAAAAAACATTTTTCACAAATTTATTGTTATGCACCGTGAACTAAACAATTCTAACCTTTGGTTTGGAATTTGACCGGACGCGTCGCATTTCCGTATTCCTTTCCGTCCCCAAAAGATGCGGACACTTCGTAATCGGTGAAATGCTCCAACCCGGTAACGGAGTACTGCTTCACTCTCCTCCTTAGAGGAATAGTTTTGACGATTTGACTCTTCTTCGTAGAGGATTTAACAATAATCTGTATGAGAGATGCGGCTGAAGTGCTTTGAATATCGTCAGGGTAGGAGAGTGATAAGGACACGTTTTTGGCGTGCACCGATGTGACCTTGATCATTAAATTGCTTGAGAATTTCGCTGAAAAAAAAGAAATGGTTGGTTGTCTGAAACTTTCAAACTGTATTAATTTTTCGGTAATCTCGAAGAAATCGTGTTAGATTGCTTTAAATAAGAAAGAAAGCCTCTATATGTTGATTTAAATGATGATGATTTTAATGATTTAAATCTTTAGCATACAGAGCCCTATTGCTAAATTGGAAGGACTTTATTTTTGATTTTACAAATTGCAAAAAATCTAAAGATTATAACAGTTATTTAGTTACTTCTGTGATTATTTAAAAGTATATTAAAGCAGAGGTTCTGTTAATTTACTACGCATAATGTAAACATACCATTAGTTTTCCATACTAAGGGCTTTAGCATTTTCGGTCCCGACTTGTCAGAACCCTGATTGCGTAACTCTATATCGAACGTGTAAAACGTGCTTGGTTCCAGATTCCTCAACGTAAACTCCAGCCACATGTTCTTCGAGTTGTCCCAAGGGATTCTTCGTGCTGAGTCAGCACTTTGAGTGAGTTCTTTGCTGATCAAATAGTATGTAACCGGCACCCCTCTTAGTTCCGGATGCAAAATGAAGTAGAGTTCCGTCTCATTCCACGTGTTCCGTTTGATGGTTGCGTTGGTAACGGACTTGGAAAGAGTGTCAACTGTAAATGGAAAAAGAATATTAAGAAGAGGTGTACTTTATACTAAAGAACAGTGAAGGAATTGAATTGATAGAAAACACTTTTCCATACTTTGATGATGGACTCCAGTATGTACTTAGCGCGTGTTCAAATTTTGGAAGTGAGGGGGAAGGGTGTTTCTCAGTAATGTTATGCTATATAACTGCGTGATATTTCATAGAAAAGAACTCACAACCGCTACGACCTTTATATCATTAGCTGATATTTGCGTGGAAAAGTCACATTTTCATATTTAAAATTCTGGAAACATGTTGAAATGTGACCTTTTGAAGAAAAATCCATGATTGGAAATGTGGTTTTTCGCACAGTGCACTATACAAGGAATTATTTGATTTTTCGATACATTTAACTGCTACCTTTATATTATTAGCTGATATTTCGGATTTCGTTTACGGAAATATTTTGAAATATAAATGCCTAACTCAAACATCCTATTGCGAACCTTCATTTTTTACCTTGAATTATTCCACTGAATTCAGCAAATAAAAAAACACTGTGCAAAAAAAACACATTTCC
>JAUKWF010000325.1:0-13077 GCA_032356525.1 Eutonina indicans
GTCTGAAGAGTGTATAAGATTTTAGCATTTTGAAAGCCCCCTGATCCCAGCTAGATAAAATAAGAACCCCCTCAGGTGCAAGGTACACCTTGAAATTTCAATAATCTCCAGCCCCCACCTTCATTTCACCTCATTTTTTTGGTGACTGGGTCTTCAGCTAGGTAAAAGCAAGAGCAACTGGAACAGATTTTTACATAAATGATAAACTATCAAATGATAATCCTGCCACCCTGCTCCCCTCCCCTTCGGTCCTGGATAGATGCTTTCAATATAAAAAAGACCGAATATCTTAAAGTAAATCTACTCAAATTATGTTGCTGCCACTGATTATTAATGGTTTGATGATCAGGTCAGTCATCAGTCAGTCAGTCTGATCGAAAATCCATCGCCATTTCCGTTTTGCGTGCAATTATTGTGATTCCTACCACGTCCGCATTGCTCTTTGGATTGCACCAGGGGGTTTATATGCATATATTCTATTTTTAACTTTCAAAATTGATCGAATAGTTTTTGTTTGATGATTTTTAAGATAACGTGACATGAGAGTTTAGAGAAAGATTTTTATTTGGCAGTATTTGTTTCGTTTTTTTTTACTTTTTGTGCCATATCAACTTTTCTTCAAAACATTCTTTTGATATTCGTGTCGTCTAGTCTGCATTTTATCATGAATATGACGCAAACAATAGAACTCTTTGTTTATCGTGACGTAAGGAGCTCTATTTTTAATTGAAGTCGCTTCAATGTTAAAAAGAGAACTCAGTGAGGTTGGTGACATAATAGTGAGGGATGGAGAATGTCCACGGCCGACAAATAATTATTCATTTTTTATATTTGTACTGTATTGTATTTAGAAATCAATTTGATTAAGAAAAAGGAACGTGGTGTATACAATAGTTTTTCTACTAGGTTATAAGTTTTGTGTTATCTTTTTTTTGAAAAATATAAACATTTTCGTTTCAGCTGTTTTTTTCAAAAAAAACCTCCACGATGGAGAGCTGTAATAATATGTTCAATAAAATGTGAAAGCATATAAACCTTTTTCTTCTGGCATGTTGTCTGGATGTTTATTTCTGAACGAGTATAATTGAATTGTTAGTATCAATGTTCCACAGTTATATATATGTTCGTACAGATAAGTAACTTTTTGGCTGAAGTGTGTTTTGCCCATGAAAACCTTTTGTTTTTGTTTACAAATTATTTAAGCGAAATAATTTTGTTTTATTATTCTAACAGTGCTCGAATGTGGTAACCTGCTGACCGCACGCTACTTTTTTTTATCTAACTTATGATGTTATCTTTTGTACGACAGCATACGGCTCAGTCTAATCACAGTGTACTGGGAGTTGTGTGTAAAGTAGTCCTTGTAGTGTGTGAGAGGTCTCTTGTTATTTTTGTTATATCGTCATATACGGTTTTTGGTTTCATATTTTCTTTAACATAAAGCAAATCTCGATTACATTTCTTTTTAAAAGCTTATTTTCTAACATAGACAGTGACCTCGTTGGGCAGTGTTTGTATAACTTGTAGCAGATATATTAGGAGTTAGTCTTAAAGGAAAATCTTGACATGAGTGTTCCTCAAATTGGCTATCCATTTTGTTTCATTCTGAAAAACTATGCGCACCTTTTTGAAGTCGCAGTTCGATTTGTTTAAACAAAACAGTCTTATTTATACTGAAAGTCGATTTGCAATTCGTTAAACTAAGACATGTTTTGAAGTAACCCCGGTGTGTTTACAGTCAAAAGAATGCCGGTTTTGAAATTATTTATCAATTTAATTTGGTTAGTATGTCGGTCGATGTTCTTAATCACGTTCTCGGAAATAAATGATTCGTCTTTAAAAGTGACGTTTTCCATTTCAAGCAAAATGTGATTGGAAACTTTTTGTTATTAAAAAGTTTTATTTTTAACTGTTCTCGGACTTTTTCTATTAAAAAGCTATTTATTTTTTATAAGTAGGAATCAATGTTTTTTCCATTTTATTTTAGATGCAAACATGTTTTTTTAAAAGTGTGATTGTTGAATTAAACATTTACGTCAGAAATAGATGTAGAGAGAAAAATAAAACAATACTCAAAGTGCTGTAACAAAGTTGTTTAATATACAATTGAAACCTCGTGTGGATCTGTCTTACATATTTAATGAGGTAGAATAAAGAAAAAGGAAAAAAAGCAGAGAATTTTGTGCGTCGGCAGAAAGCAACATGACCACGGAGCAAGACGAAAGCCAAAATAATGGTAAAAAAGATATCAAGCAAAAAGAAGAAGAAAAAATAACGCAATATTCGGACGGGAAAGACATTTATCATATAGGAGGTATATTTTGCAACTAGCATTAATGTTTTGTTTTTTAATTGGAAATTACACACGGTGTAGATAAACACTTTCCTTTGTAATCTCAAAGGAATATTTGAATTGTTTTTTTCAAAAAACATTTATCAGAAAACGTCCGCCCAATAACTGTCATTAACATGTCGCGTCGATACAAAGTTTTTTTAGACTTGTTGTACTTATATACACAATAAACAAAATATTGAATAGTGTATTTTGATTTATGTCATATTATGTCATATTCCTTTTAAGATGTAAAGAAAGTGTAAAAAAAAACCTTTCGCGTGTCTATTTCAAGTATCATAAAAATTGGTGTCATTATTTTATCGTGTTTGTAATTAGTTCCATATCCTTTGTACCTTCTTTTATTTTCTTTTGTAGATACTGTTTATATTGAAAGTCAAAGACCTGATCTACCTTACTACATCTGCTCCGTTAAAGACTTTAAAAGAGTAAGTTTTTAAACCTATAACGGCCTATTTTGTGACATACTTTAAAATATTTTGTATTTTTCCCGCTTCTACAATTTGTTTGTTTGTTTACCAGTCATTGGAATTTTTCCCTTCTGAATTTTCTTATTGATTTGTATTACTTCTGTGACAGTACTTCCTTTTTTTCCCTTTTACATTATTTCAGTAATTTTTGTTTATTTGAATGAAGGTCTTCCGAATTTTTTGACTGTTTGTTTTATTTATTTATTTGTTTGTTTGTTTAGAGTAAAAAAGATAACATCACTGTTGATGTGATATGGTTTTACAGGCCATGCGAGATTCCCACTTCAGTTTACCAATTATTACTTCAAGATAGAAATGCTGAGAATGGTTAGAACATTTTCCAAATCTCTTTTTCATTTTCAACAATTCTCTATATATACTCAAAATGCTTTTAACAGCTATCATAATACCCTTATTTTATTGGGTTTTCACTTTGTATTATATCTGTCTCTATAGGAGACTAATCATATTAGCTTCTTAATTTATTTTAGAAGATTGCTAGCTCTTTATTATTTACAACATTCTCTTTTCCATTTTTATTTTTATTACAGTAAAGATAATAAAATCATTTATAATGATGATCTAATCTTTTTTAATAAAAAGTTTACAGAAGAAAGTCAAGATTTTATATATAAACTACATACAAAAGAATACCATTGAAAATAGATGAGAGGTCTTATTAAATGGTTTCTATACAACCTGCTTTAGAATGGAGAAAAATATGGAATATTTATGTATTGCTAATTTTTTTTGTCTGTTGTTGGCACATAATTGTTGTTGCTTTATTTTAGTAAAAGTTATACATTGATGAAAAATGTGTAATTATTTTTTTAGGCTCTGGTGAAAACATCCTTGAAAATCCAGTTGTTAAAGGAAGAGAGTTATTTGTCTCAGATGCAATTGACATTTTCCCAGCAACCTCTCTACGGTTTGTTTGTTTTCTATTACTGATTTTCTTTCTTTCTTCAACTTTACATCACAGGGTTCGCAAAAACAGGAAATAAGTTAAATTATCCAATGAAATTATCCTCCTTCTGCAATGTCACATTGTATATTTAGTTGATATGAATAGAAGATAAGACAAGAAATCTGTTCATTGCAATTCACATCCTACGATTGACCCCTGGTGAAGAGATCAGTGAG
This sequence comes from Eutonina indicans, assembly GCA_032356525.1. Lineage (NCBI taxonomy): Eukaryota > Metazoa > Cnidaria > Hydrozoa > Leptothecata > Eirenidae > Eutonina > Eutonina indicans. The sequence goes on from JAUKWF010000325.1 coordinate 3,967, forward strand.
GGCTATTAAAACCTGCCTTTGGAAAATTAGCATCAATCATCAGACAAAATATAGTTTTTAAACTGGAATTTTTCAAAACAAAGATATTTTTATAGAATGCTCATATTCTCCAACTTTTTTTTTGACAGGGGTCATGCAAATTGCAACCCATTTAATGATATCAAAGAACAAATTATGGAATACATAACTGATCGAGATAATTGGTATTACATCTTGAGATACAACCCAGATACAAGAAGAATGGCAAACGCCAAAGGTGAAATCAGAATTGGTGCAAGCCACCAAGTAAGTATTTTTTGTTTTGAGGAAAAGTTTGGTTGATCAATCAAGGTGGTCAATATTGCTCAACCTATGTTAAAATATTGTTCATAATTTGGGTTCAGTTCAGTTCAGTTCTTGCTGGCTTTTATTAATCATTAAATAGAACAACATCTATATAGCCCTATATAATGTTTAAAGTGATGTAAGGATGATGTGTGTCTGCTGCAGGATACAACTTTAAGTGGTTCATATTCTTTATATAAACTTATTTTAAAGATGTCGCTGTTAGTATGTCTCTTCTGTTGTTTTTTATGTTCAACAGAAGAGCAAAGCATATATAAACTTTATATATGCTTTGCTCTTCTGTTTTTAAATTGTTTTTATTATTAGGAGGCTTATTTCAATCGTTTTTAAAATGCTATAAAGTTTGCTTATTATAGGCTTTGCAAAGGAAAATTTGAGGAGACAAATTCTTGGTTTTATGCACTTTCAATATTGATAGCTAGGTTTAGTTAAACAATCTAGTTTTCTAAAACAGGGCATGTCCTCATTGTAATTTTGCTATTTTTATAATCTGCATGTAGATAAGAAAAAAATATGAAATCCTTTTTCTCTTTGAGTTTAAATTTGAAGCAGACCTGTTCATTTCAAAGTTTATTCAAGTTTATTTTCAATGCACCTGCCATTTTCTCTTCCCACAAATAGTGAGATAAGATATACTTTGTCCTGATCTTACTTTGTATTATATTTTCTTCTTTTTGTTTTAAAAATACACATTTTTTTTGGCAAATATATAAATATATATCACAGTTTTACGCAAGTTGTTATATAAGTGGTGAAGGCATTATGATTATGAGAGATTATTAAACTAAAATAAACTATTAAATCTTCTTAGTGTTGTTATGTACTGTTTGTTATACTGTATCCACTTCACTTCTACCTCTTAGGCAACTCTACCAATTTGTATCCCATATAATAAAAGAAGTAAAGAAGATTTACGAGAACTTCACCACACCTGCAAAGAGGATTTGGTAAGAAATCTTTTTAATCCTAACTTTGCAGCTTATTTAAAAGTATATTCTTTAAATGCGGGTAGTAATTGAAAATTTTAGGATAATATGTATCTGCTTTTAAAAACAAAAAAATATCCTTGCTATACCTTTTCTACTGGTACATCTTAGTTATATTTTGAGCATTCTAGCTTTTTAAGTTTGATTTTCAGGAAAAGTTATGTCTAATTGTTAAAAGCTTTTAAAATGCCTGGAATATTCTCTGCCATGCTTAACTTTGATTTGTTATTTTTCTACAGGTATGGGACCCTCAAGCAATTCCAGATGCAAAACTTATAATGTATCTGCGTGGTGCTCAAAGTATTACTTCATACAATGGTTACTGGCAGAATAATCAGGATGGAGGAATTTGCGTTATTGATAAAAGTCTGAATATGATTTCTGAAGATTTGCCAAAATCATACACCTATGATCTGGTGAGCATTTATTTGATTATTAATTGGTTTTTGCATTGTTATGTTTTCCTAATTGAGAAGGAAATGTGAAATTGGTAATTAATTACAATGATGACACCCTAATAACAGTTAAATTGAGATTGTTCCAACCAGTTAAGCTTCGAGCTCATTAAATTAGAATTTAATTGAGAAGGATTAAGAAAGAGATCATATAGAATATTCTTTGCATTATGAAAGGTAATTACCGACTCTTTGATTGATACTTATTTCATTTTTTTTTTTCAAGCTTCATCACAACAATTATGATATATCAAATGCTCTTGACAATCTTTACCTTCACCCTGCACCAAAGAAAACTATGCAGCCATGGAATGAAGATGAGCGCAAAAAGTTCATGCGAGGGTTGAGATCTTATGGAAAAACATTCCATAAAATCAGGAAAGAACTATTACCAGATCGCGTAACAGTAAGTTCAAATACTTTTTAAAAAAATTCAAGGGGTTAGTGATTTTCCTTGCAATTATAATTTTAATTAGTTTATCTATTTATGATTATCTGAGGGAGGTCTTCTTATTTAGTCTGCAATTTTAAAAATTTTAAAAACGAGCTCCTGCTAGAGGTTGTTGCAATTGTTCTTTGTGTTAAGGCTAATAATGCTATCAGAAATACATTGTTATATGTCTCAAATTAGATTATATTTAACAAACACTGTTGTTTTTTTCAGTGTGATCTTATTCATTATTACTACTTTTGGAAGAAAACTGCCATAGCATGCAGCTCGCGTCCACATAAACGCGGTGGAAGAAGGCATAATGTTTTGGCTCGTAAAACAAGAACTGCCAAACCAAAGACAACAGAAACTTCAGAATTCTGTAAGTATCTTTTATCTTGTAATTTGTTTGCAATTAATACAGTTTTCCCAGACTTAAGTTCTCCTATTCTAAAACATAAATACTAAATACTAACCATTGATGCTGTATTAACATTCTTTAGAAATAGAAAATTATGCATTGTGCTGTTTAAGAATGATGCAATTTCTATTTTTTAGTGGAGTTGAGTTCATGCAGTGAAAATGAATTTGAGGATAGCGAAGAAAGTGAAAATGCACGTGACCTAAGGTGAGGTTTTATATAATTAAAGAAGGGGTTAATTCTGGCTTATCCTTTAGTTCTAATGATAAATTTCATGATAAATATTGGTGTGCTGATTGATTTTTGTATGGTCACTTATTGTGTATTTTGCTGCTTGTTTGAAAAGGTGAAAAGGTTAAAACGCAACAAGCGCATATAAACATTATAAATAAATATATAAAATGGTGGCTGCCTCTTTGATTAGCCTCAGGCTATTAGGTATGTCTCTTTCTGTTATTTGTAAAAATTCAGCAAATATATACATCTTATCTTATCTTATCTTATTAACTAAGAAATAATAATATTTTTCAATTTAGTTGTCTGAAAAATCTAGATAAAAAAGAAATAAGATATTTTCATATATTAAAAATTCATAATAAACATTGCGGTTGTCTGATTGCATATTAATATAAGATATTTTTGTTTCTGTTTCAGTTTATATGCATGTCGACACTGTTACGTGACCAGTAAGTGTAACATAGATTTTGCCAGTTAACACACAACATAATTTCAACGTTCAAATAACGCTACAGTTGGATTTCTTTGTGAAAGATAGTTGCGTGTCCGATTTTGATGTGGATTCTGTGGCTTTGGTTAAAATTGTTATTACCATGCAAAATTATGACCTGTGTAGTTATAAATCTTTGAACTGAAAATATTAAAAATTAAAGTTGTTTTTGTGGAAGATGATAACGTTTTTAAAGGAGTTATGTTTGATACAAGGAATCCAATGGCGTATACATACATAAGTTCAAGACGAGTTAGAAATATACCTTGCTCAAAAGACTGTAAGAAACTAAATTACTGTAATAATGAAAATCTAATTATCATTACGTTAAGCAAGAAGCGATGCTGTACACGGAGATATCCGTTTTTATGTTTACATTACATTCTTTTTACATACTTTTAGAATCATCAAATTGGCACCATGCTGGTAAATCAAAGATCCTGATGTGTAACGAATGTCGTATCTATTTCAAGAGGTATGGTCACATGAGACCATTGAAAGAAGAAGAGAAAAGGGACCCACCAGCTTACATCTATAAAGCTGCATTTGAAAGTCTTGAGGAGCAAGCGCCCTACACAGGTCGTATGCGAACTCGTAGATCGTCGACGCCTGTCTTTTGCAATGCAGCCACAGTAAAAAGTCGAATAATTCAAGATGGTGAGTTAAATTTATATTTTTTGAAACCCTTCTTATTTAATCGACAGAATAATCTGTATGTTAAATGGTGATCCTTCCCTTCTGTCGCCGTCTCTTCGTTTTTTTTAAGTAAATAATGATACCGCATTTCAACTTATTGTTTTGTTAAATATAATAAAAAATATATAACGAACGTTTTTGCTGTGTTAAACTATTTCTTTTTTGATTGCAAAAAATATTAAATAGTGAATAAAGGCCGAATCCTGATTTACAAATTTCTGAAAGACAACTACTGCACAAGATTCAACAATGTCTTGAGTGAAATGAGTTAAATCTTGGCATTCCTTTTGTGATAATTCTCCACGACCGTTACATTCTATATATAGAACAATAAAAAAATACATTTATTTTTTCAGCTAAGACCACTCGTACCAAGCAACCAACACCCTTACCACCCACAGTTGAAACTGCAGAAGAGACTCCAGCCAAAGTAAGAACAATTATTTTCCTTCCTGAAACTTATCCAGTATCTATTTTGTGTATTTGGTGCAATCCTTCAATACCTTTATACTAAACTTTTGACTAACGAGTAGGATTTATGGTAAGTGTAAGCAAATTGTTTTGGCTTGCTCGCAGTATATATCTGCACTATTTCTCGCATTGTGATTGTCAATAATAATCTATATTTTCTCTTTAGACTGGTTCCAAGGCTAAGCGTAAAGCTCCTACCGAAAACGAAACTGGCGAAACTGGCGAAACAAAGAAATCCAGGCTTGATCGCACCGAGTCTGATGACGCTAGGGTAGATTTAGTTTTTGTTTCTTCGTTTAATATATTATACACTCTATTCACGTGTATTCCTATAGGGGTCATTCAAATAGTACGTATTTCTAAAAGCGTAACATTTAGTTTTTATTATTTTACTATGTACGTGCTATGTGAATGATCCTATCATCCATTATTTACTGCTCGTATCTGTTGTTATTACCAACCAATAACACGACGTATAAAACAATTTACAACATGTAAACATAAAAAGCACCATATTTTTCAGTTTCTAATTGCTCTAGTAAAAGAGAAGATTCGACAAATAAAATTATTTCAACAGCAAAGAAAGGCACGTAGCTACTGAAGTGAATTATGCTTCTGTTTTCAAGACCGTAGTTTAGTGGCATTATGGAAAATGTTGAAAATCTTTAAACATCAAGGTGAAGACATGACTAAACTTTTAATCACTCTACATTTCTTCATATTCCCAGGATGCTGACGATGAATCAGAGGAAAGTGAAAGTAGTAGCAACGACAACAGTAACGAGCGTCCAACAATTTCTAACGAATCTTCTCGATCAACTTCGCCTGTTATAACCAGTAGTACTGTTAGTTGCATCGCTTCGTCTGATACTTCAACCACTTGTACTACCATTACTACTGCTGTACTCAGCGAAAGTAAACCAAGCATTCCGCAGTCAGTCATTCTTGACAAGTCCTCACTGATTGAAAGTATCAAGCAGGAAGCTCAACCTCCTCCGCCCCACCACCCTTCAATCAGCGAAAATATTTTCGTCCCCATCAAAGAAGAGATGGATGAAATCCAACCTCGACAATACCACCCTTCACAACAACAGCACATCATGCCACTCCACCCTCATATGCATCAACACTCTCCACCGCAGTCAGAATTGTTTACGTCTGCTCCTTCACCGGAGGTTCAAGATGATCTTGAGAAACTCGAAAAGATCAACTCGCGTTTCGTCTTGAAAAGAACTGACCCGCATAGCACGTGTTCGAGGTGTGAACGAATTTACACTTTCCAGAGACCAAAGAAACAGAAGAATCCGAAAGTTGATGTGAGTCAAATCTCAGTTTTGAATATATATTTTTTTCTTTATGTTTTAATATTTTATACACTATCAGTGAGTTGGTCGTTGTTTCAAAATGTCTGGAGAATTAAAATAATTTTTGGAAATTGGAATAAATATCAATTTGAATACGTGGAAGTCTAAAATTTCGTGTTAGCGAAAATTAATTGGCAAGCTTTTGACTTGTTCTGCGTTTTCATCAAATCATTTCTAAGAAAATTTTTGTTTGTTTAGAAACAATCAGAGGAACAAGCGATGCTCCGTCGCGAGAAGGAAGCCATGAAGCGACGCGAAGGTGTGAGTCCTATAACTCACCAACCTGCTCAAATAACATCACACTACGAAAACATGCAGAGATTATATCAACAGCAACATCGATCCAGCAATATTTTCCCGTTCGGTTTGTCACCGCATGACCACCTTCACGGACCGCAGAGCCCTCGAGAAATGCGCGATCCGCGTGAAGCGCACAGAGAGTTGTTGTTCGACCCAAAATATCACTCTCTAGTGAAAGGCTACGAACGGCCTCCCGCTGAACACCGCTCGCCTCACCCATCGCCGCACCCGTTAGTGTCTCCACATCCCGCTCACCCGTTTACGCCGAGAAGTACAGAACCTCTTGATTTTCACAGACTTGCTCAAAACAGTCGCTCGCACATTCCTACACCTCACATAACCAGCAACGTTGAAGCGTTCGCACGTGGTCACCATCCAAGTGCGGATGCGATGGCTGCAGAAAGGATGCCACCTATTGACAGAGCCATGTTGGAACCTCCAGTAAGTGGCTCTTCAAATCAACCGCAACTTCATGCACACCATCACACTCACACACACCTACACCTACATGACGATCTAAAATACAGAAAGCAAGGTGGACAAAACGAACCGCCGCCGCCCGGCCCACCTGGTCATTTCGATCGACACGAACAACACGCCCCTCAACACCCTGGCATTCAACCTCCTAGCAGTATTCCGAACTCATCAAGAGCAAACAGAGAATTGTACGAAATTCAACATAAGGCTTACGCACAGGAACACCCCCGCTTCCGAGAGTTGACCAGGCACCATACCCCTCACGGCAGAGAGAGTGTACCGCATACGGCACCTGTTATCCCAAGAGAAGGTGCTGCGAGCCCCAGCTTTCCTCACGATGCACATGACCCGGTGGCTTACCATCACTACATAACACAACAAATACCAAGGAAAATGCTTCCGCATGCCAATCGACACGGTCAAGCACCTGATTTAAGTCCTCGTGGGATGCCACATCATCCGCCGCGACATTCGTCAGACTTTGGTCGTGAAAGCGAGCGTGAGAAACACTTGAGTGAAAAGCTCGCCGCCGCTGCTAACCCGCATTACGAACGTGAGAAGTTTCTGCGCGAAGCGAGAGCGTACGAAGAAAAACAAATGCGTCATCAATTGTTGTTGCAAGACCGTGTACCACCTGATCCATTGAAGATGAAAAATGACCTAATGCCTGATCGTTATATGCGTGAGGAACTGCACTCGCCTTACCATTACGAAATGCGACGGATGCACGAATCTAGAGCACTCTACGAGAGAGGATTACACCCTGACCCAGCACTTGTTGCTGCCCACCACGAGAGGGAAAGGTTAGAGAGAATAGCCCACATGGAACGATCATCTGGTCTAGGAGAGCGTGCAATGAGTGATCGCGCGCTCAACGAACGGGTACTGAGCGAACGTGCGCACAATGAACGCGCTGCTTTGAATGAGAGAGTTCTCACCGAGCGTGCATTACAAGAAAGATATCTGAGACAGTCACAACAAGAAAGAATTCCTCACGCTCGGTCGCCTATGGAACGGCCGGTTGGACCGCACGACCGCCCATCCATCTTTGGTCATTACAAACCCGAAACAATAGATTTATCAGAAGATTAGAGTTTTTAATTGTAGTTTTTTTACTATACGTTTTAGTATTGAAATAGTGTTTTTTAGAAGTTATTATGTAGTACCAAAACGAATTTCAGTTTTTAGTTTGTATATCGATATTTCCACTAACAAAACAAAACGAAACAAAAAGGTTGGAGTGTTTTTTATTGAAAATGCAGCCAATTTATGTGTTGAAAACATTCCTTCTCGCAGCTATTTTTGATAAGGTTGCCTACTGGATCATACATTTTTTTTATTTTTGAAGAAATTTGATAGGTTGTTTATAGCTCATATTTTTTATCTTATAGTTATACGAGTTTTATTATCATTTCACTTATATGAATTTGTACAGTTTTTTTATGTTCTTGAAGTCATAATACAGCTGGTTAAATTCTGTCTGTTCTAAGTCTGTTCGACTTTTCTCTCAACAAAGGGTGTCCACGGGGGATGAAAAATGGGCAGGAAAAGCTGGAAAATTAGATTTGCAAATCAAATTGAAATTAAAACGGTTTAGTCATTTGTTCATAAAAATGAATGCATTTTAAGGCAATAATTTTTCTGAACATGGAATTTGTCAAGATTTTTCCTTATTTTAATGCTTTTTTCCGCAATATAATTTACTTCAGCCTGTCAACTGTATCAAATATCAAATGTATTTGTTGGGGCACGTTTAGACTAATGCCAGACGATATAATTCCTGCGAATCTAGGGCACGTTATATTTTTTTTGACATGCTCGTGCATAATTCAATTAAATAATTGTGTGAAAGTGTGCTTCTAGCTTTTCTAGAGTTTGCAATTTTCAAAAACATTCGAAATTTTACAATAGACTTTGTTGTGTGAAATTCCGTACGGGACTACTATACCTTAAACTACCAGCTGTTCCATTTAAACATACCACATGGTGACCACGGTCCTGGAATATCCTTGATTTTTTCAAAAAAGTATCAAATTTCCTGGATTGTCTTTGAAAAAGTTTCCTTGATTGTCCTGGAAAAAGTCATTATTATTCTGGATATTCATTTTATCATGGGAACATACATCGTTAACTTCTAAAAAAAATTTCCTCGCATAAACTTTCATCAATTACTAGTGTTTATCCGGGGGAACCACGCTATTCAATCTGAATCGTTAAAAATTGAACAACAACACGAACTTGAACACTGTTGTAGAATTAAAAAATAAAGTCTAAATATAATACATATAATCGCTATTTTTTGTACATATTTCGAATTTAATTTTTTTCATTTTGATAAAACAGCAGGTAAAAGTTTCCACTCAAACTAATGAAAAATGATCGATTACTTGACCCTAAATATATTTCGATAGAAACAGCCGTGTTTTCTTTTGGGAATTA
>JAUKWF010000326.1:0-13071 GCA_032356525.1 Eutonina indicans
AATCAGACAGGATACGAAGACACATTTTATTATATTTAAAAATAAGTTCTGCACTGTACTGTGGCGATGCATATATTGTGAAAGAAAAGAAGAAAACAAATTTTTCAATTTGAACAATGGCTCAAAAGTTAAATTATTAAATTCAAAATTAAAAAATTTACTGATATTTTTCAATTTTTCTCAATTTTACTATTTCAGCCGTCTTTATCTATTTAAGCAGCAAAGTTTACACTTTTTTATCTGTTGTTTTTTTGGGAATACCTACATTTCACTACATTTAAAAGATATAACATGAAGTATGCATGCAAACTAAGACCTTTTACATTATTTCACCATACTTATTTTCTTTATCTTTTCTTTTTAAATGTATATACGCTAAAACTGCACTTGTACATATATTATAGAATTGTTTACGTATTTTTATGAATTTTGAAATCTTTGTTATTAACAGACAGCATACAAAGACAGATCTCTATTGTAATAGTCTAATTTTGTCTCTGTTAAGCCCGTGATTGTCGAGTCAGCAAAAACGGCTTTTTAAGATTAACGGATAAGTAAGCAATACAAGACTGGCAGCCAAAACTTTTTAAGATTTTTATATTTGCTGCTGGTACTAGAAACAATCTTTTGATTGGGTTCACATATTTTAATGAAACTTTGCACACAGGATCTTTCTTATAAAAGCCATCACGTGACGTAAACAAATTTGTTATTTTTTTAATGACGTCACGATTTTGGTAATTTTTGGTACTGAAAAACAATTTATGTTTATCTTTTGATTGGGTGAACGAATTTCAATGAATATTTGCACAAAGAAATTTTACTATAATAGCTTTGATTTAGGCTAATAAAAATTATTTTTACTGACGTCACATTTTGGGTATTTTTTGGTACGGGAAAACAATTCTTTATATGTTTGGATTGGGTTCACGAATTTGATTGAAACTTTGCAGAAGACAACTTACCTATAAAAGCTTTGATTCAATTATTAAACAAATACTTGATGACTTCACGATCTGGGTAACTTTCGGTCTATCACGGAATACTTTAATTACGTTCTATCGAACAATGTTAAACGTATAGGTTTCACTAAATACAGTGTGCGCCGCGGGCTTATCAGCTAATACTATTATATTTCAGAAAAAGTTCTGCACTGTACTGTGTTGGTGCAACTTTCACTTTGAAAAATGCCCTGAAAGATAAATTTATCTTATCTCAAGTATTGCTTTCCTATGAGCACCTAACTTATCCTTTTTTGTAGCTCTTTAACTGATATTTTCTCAATTTTTCTTAACATCATTATTTATATGTTATATAGCACTATTTTAGCCAACTTTATCAACTCCAGCTTCTAATTTGCGAATAAATGCGAATACCACCTACAATTCACTACATTTAAAAGATAGGACATAAACGTATGCATCCAAAGTAAGACCTGTTACGTTATTCTAATAATGCTTGTGTCCTTTCTCTTTTCTACAAATGTATTAAAATCTTTCACTGCTATGATATATACTATAGAATTGTTTTTGTTTTTTACGAATTTAAGAAATGTTTGTTATTAACAATATTAGAACTTGGCTTTTGAGGGCTCTCATATGTAATTCCTGAAATAATGGTGTTAACAATTTGAAATTTGGTACACATGTTTATTATCATAATCGTCAAAATTTTTGTGACATCACTATTTTTGAAGACGTCATCAAAAAAAGACAAAAAATGGCCGATTTTTTTATATTTTCTGAAAAGCAATTACATCTGAACGAAATAATATTTTTAAATTCTGTTTTGATATTCTAAATTTCCATTAGTTATTCTTTAACCCTATTAAGCCTAGGCTTTTAAGGGAGGTTCAGGCCTAGGGGGGGCCGAATAGGGTTAACACAAGTCCCTGTTTTTTTATTTTCTTTAATATATTAGTCACAATCAGGCGCCAAAAACCTATAGGGGGGACCAAGTGCCCCCCCCCCCCAGCACGAATAGGGTTAAGGCATTAAAACTCTTAAGTAGTATGTAATATTATCAAAAATGAATGAACTGATGAAACAAAAACCAACCTGGTTCTGGAGATGAATGGTATTTCAAATCTTTTACCATTGCATTTGCGGGACTAAGCCATGGGTCAGCAGAATATACTTTCACATTGCTGTAAGTAGCTGGATTGTGGTTTCGAACAGAATATACAACATTTCCATTCAATGAAACTTTGAAATAATACCAACCATCTCGTAAAACTTGCTCCACGACTACTGAAGTGAAGTTGCTTGTTGGGAGATCCGTTTTGGTGTCATATCCTTTGCTACCAATTAGGTCGATTGAATGTCTGATATGCATTTTTAATGAGTTTGGCCAGAACCAAATTGCTGGTATTCTGTGACCATTACTACAACAATTTTCACCAGTTGTAAAATGTACAATACTTCCCCAACTAGCAACTTTCGCGAGTGGCTTGATACTGAAGGAAACACGCCATTGTTTGTGCCATTTTGGTAGTGTAGTCAGAAGTCTGTTTTTTACTAAATTGCCAACTATAATTAAAATTAATTATTGAATTACACCACATCGTTATACTGGTTGTATGAAATTTGAAATTTTTCAGCACAAATTGTTAGATTGTCTTAGTGAAAAAACTGATGTTTCCTTTAGCTAATTAATTATTTTAAACCATGTTATTATGGGGATAGTTTTAAGCAATTTTCTTACCGAATTATGCAAATTTAAATACCTTAGTTTGAAGTAAGTTGCAATACCATAAATTCTTGAAATAGCGACCTGGGCGCCTATTTCTATTTTAAGGATGGGTGCTTGTTTTAAAGGGCGCTACGCCAAGGGGGACGTTTATAAAATCACTTAAATTTTTTTAAAAAATAAACTAAAAGATTTATTTACATTACCATAAAACAAACAAAAATAGAAGATAAGTTTAATTTCACCAAAAACTCAAATGAGTACCCTTGTTATGTCTAATTTTATATTCAATTAACCTGCCGCTGTTTATTATTGCTCCACGTGGTCCACGAGTTTATTTAAAATAAATAACATGGGAAGATAAAATTCTGAAAGAAGTATACCGTCATCAGCAGTTTCATCATCATTCTTTGTTTCTTCATATTTTGTGTAGCTTCTATCTGGCGAGTCTTCTGGTTGAGCAGATACTAATGCAACAATAGCACATGTACTGAACAAGAGAATTTGACAACCTTTGAAACGCTTCATTGTAAATACGTCTGGTTCGAATGAAAATCATAGCTTTGATGATTCCTTTTATAATGTTTTTAAACAAAGGAAAAAGATCGTGTCCTGGTAACAAAAAAGTTAAAATATCAAGCATCGTGTTTAAATATTGAACCGAAAAATTAGCAATATGGGATGTGGTAAAGTACAAGAGCTTGTCAAACACACAGTTCTGAGGTGAAAGTCCATTGCAGTAAGCACGAGACGTCTAGACCAGCTGAAACGTCTTGGAAAGACGTTTTCAAGCGTTCCGTTTCGATACCAGTACAAGACGTCTTTGAGACGTTCCGATAAGTCTCATAATGACTTTTCCATGACGGGTTTAAGACTTCTCACGCAAGAGGATAACACTATAGATGCAGTTCAAAATGAACAATATAGGATTCAGTCAACTTGTTTCCTTGCATTAAACTAAGTACAAATAATTATTAATTTTACGTTGTTTAAAATATGAAAATATGACCAAAATTACTTTCACGAAATAGAATCATTCAACAAAATTATTTAATTTGTACAACAAGAATCGCATAAATACGACTATTTATTACCCCTTTTGCTTGCTTATAGCTTGTAAATAAGGGTACATACTAAAACATGGAACGACCCGAAACCACCGGAAACCACCCGAAACTAGCCGAAACCAGCCGAAACCACCCACTATTTTTATGAAACTAGCCGAAACCAGCGGAAACCAGCCAAAATCACCCATAATTTTTATATGAAACCACCCGAAACCACCCACTAAATTGATCAAAAGGTGCCGAAACGTACTAAATAAGGTAAATTTGGGCCAAAATTGAAAAACTGTTCAAATTTAATAAAATTTGGCACAGTGACTAAACAAGTTATACTGAATATTATGGTCACATTTTATTGTTAACACCTGTCATATTTTGGGCAAATTTTGGCCAAAATCGAAACATTGCTCAAATTTGATGAAATTTGGCACAGTGACCAAACAAGTTATACAGGGTATATAAAAAAAAATACAAGTGAATTATCAATTTTATTATTTTTTATTACCAGTACTCATTTGTATACGAACGAGCCGATTGTTATTGCTATTTTTCTTTTATGAATGAAATAATACAATAACATTTTCATCAAACTTGAGAAATGTTTCGATTTTAGCCCACATTTGCTCAAATTATGACAGGTGTCAGTGAAATCCAAAAATTGAATATCACCATCATATTCAGTATAACTTGTTTAGTTAGTCACTGTGACAAATTTTATTAAATTTGAACAGTTTTTCAATTTTGGCCCAAATTTACCCTTTTTAGTACGTTTCGGCACCATCTATTTAGTAGGTAGTTTCGGGTGGTTTCATAAAATTATGGGTGGTTTTGGCTTTTTTCATAAAAATAGTGGGTGGTTTCGGTGGTTTCGGATGGTTTCGGGTTGTTCCATGTTTTAGTATGTACCGCAAATAAGTATTTATAACAAAAACATTCTGTAATGATGACCTTTGAGATCCACTATAAAAAAATAGGAGATTCAAGTAGATTAGAAGATGGAGAACGGGGAAAATGCCTCGAAGGATTTGAAGGAGGACACCATTAGCACCACTCGCGCTTACCTACAGCTTTCTTGCACTTACTGTTAAATTTATTATTATGTTGGGTAGTAGCGCATCTTCTGAATTTTAGATTTTTGAGAAGGTTTTTTCAAAGAAACCTGTCGACAACGTATAAAAACGCAATTGTTGTTCTGTGAGTAGAAACCACCCATTCAATTTGTCACCAGAAAGCGGATTTACGCGTTTAGATGAGAAAATAGTTTCCCGGCAAAACGGGATCTTGCTGTGTTCAGCCGGGTACGCGGTTTGCCGGGAAAATTTTTTCCGTATAAACGTAAATCTTTTTCCAGCTCGGTTAGCCGGGACAATATCCTTCAATGTTTTTATTTTTACCGCTCAAAAATCAAAACAAAGCCACTTGACCAGATTTCTGTCCGGTTTGCCGGGGTGATTTTTCTCATATAAACAGAAAAAAAACCGTCCCGGCACACCGAGGGCCTCGGCAAACCGGACCACAATTGGGAAAATTTTGATCATATAAACAGCCCCAAAGTAGGCAAAATAACAAACAGACAAAACAATATGCCAATGTTTTTTTAGCAACCTAGTTTTTCATTTTTTAATTCAGAACAATTTTTAATTGACGCCAGTTTTTCTGAGTATTTATTTCATTAAATCCCAGTTTTTATATATGTTTGTCTTTGAATCCGGTTTTCCAATTATCTTGTATCCCTGATATTTCCCCAACAGACATTCCCTCGACGGACACTACCCCGACCGGACATTTCCTCAACCCAGACATTTTTCCTCGACAATGTTTTATTCAAGGAATTTTATCTTCATATATTTAGGGTTCACGCTTATTCGAGAGGGTGCTGATTCGAGAGGGGTGCTTATAAAAAATACTAATTTTAGTGCCTTTACTTTTATCTCTTTTACATAAACTGTAAGCAGTAACTCATTTTACATAATACATAAAAAGGTTACATTATAGTTGTTTTACCCACAACTCGAATAAGCTTCTTTAATAGCTCTTATTTTTGTATTTGAGAGTGGGCGCTTATTCAAACATTTAAGCTTCGGGGACACGGAAACAAATTTTCAAGCGATTGCAACAAAACGTGAAACAAAGTTCATTTAACCAAAACACGCGAATGCATTTGAGACACTTCTTTCAAAATGGCGGTTGCAATCAGTAAAAATGTGATAATAGAATCTGTCTTACTACTTCTTGATGAAGAAGAACAAAAACAACTAAAAATTATAAAAAGGATATTGGAAGGATTCAAAGGTTATAAGAATGGGCGTTAATCATTCTGATTAGCTGTTCCATATTCCAACCCTATCTTTTCTTCTTCAAAAATCTTTTGCTTTATTGCACGTGTTGACTGTTGAAAAATTAAGCGAATTTGATTGGTTCAAAACAAAAATGGTTCAAACATTAAATTCAAAGTGCAGGGACACAAGGATTGTCTTATAATTCTTACTTGCAACATAAAAATTTGTTTGTATTTTGTTTCAGCAACAAAGACTTGGATAAAAAAAATTGCAAAATAAAAAAATTAAGGTGGGGACACAGTTAAACATTTCCATGCGACTGCAACAAATCAGAAGTTTTGTTGCAATCGCACGAAATTTGTTTCCGTGTCCCCGATGCTTTACGGTTTTTTTGCTATTTTGTTTTCTTGAAATTCAGATAGTATTTTATATAATTAAATTAATTGTAGATATCACTCATTACGCAATAAGTAAATGTTATAACCCCGCAATGTAGAGTCTTCTTTAAATACTGTTTTATGATTGGTTAATTGATGCCACGTTGCGAGTTACTATCATGCCATAGTCACTCGCTAGAAGAAGACGTTGCATTGTGACGTTAGAAGAGTACAAAACAAAACAACTGAAACTGAAGATACAACGAATCTATTATTGTAGACAAAGTTATAAGACAAGCAAAATGTTGCGCATGGTTATAAATGACTTATTCACCTTATTATCCGGTCACTAGCTGCCTCATAGTGACCGGCTTGTGACGTCATGGAACGAGCGGAACGAGCAAAACGAGGTCCATACGAACTAACAAAGTAGTAGTGACCTGCTACGGTGAATAAGTTAATAAAAGTAAGTTGATAAATGTAATGATATAAGGCGAAATAAAATGAACCCATCCCTATGCATATTCCGCTATATGGCATTTTTTATAACAAAACCTCCGAAGTGGTATCAATTTTTCTCTAAAGGATGGCTCAGAATAATAAACTCTTACCGTATTTAGCCCATGTGACTTCTACGTCTATAACCCCTACCCAAATGCGCCAGGTAAAATATCACGTCACCCATATCACGTCAATAAACGTCCTTTTTGAAAAATAATGTCCAGACTCAAATAATTTAAGTATATATCATGATACTTTTTTTAAAAAACATAAACACACAAAAAGCTTGGGAAACACGGCAACAAATCTCGATGCTAAATGTGAGATCGGCAATATTATGTCTCAGAGGATCACGAACACTCTCTGTTAAATATGTAGAGGCAGACAGTGGAAACATTGGCTTATCCAATGTTTTCCTAAAGTAAAAAAAAATAAAATAAAAAATTTCAATTTTCTTTTATGTATACGGTTTTAAGCAAATTTGTTTGTTAGTGCGTCCCGGGACTGCCTCCGTGGTTTTTATTTAAATTATTAGGGAGAATATATATATAATTTCATGCGATTGCAACAAAACTTCTGATTTGTTTATCGCATGGAAATGTTTAACTGTGTCCCCACCTTAATTTTTTTTGCAACTTTTTTCATCAAAGTTTTTGTTGCTGAAACAAAAATAAATATCAAATCGATTTGATTTTTTTTTTGTTTCAGCAACAAAATTTTTATGTTGCAAGTGATAATTATAAGAAAAGCCCCGTGTCCCCGCACATTGAGTAAAATGATTGAAAATTTTTTGTTTTGAACCAATTAAATTCGCTAAATTTGGCGGGAAGTCAACACGTGCCACAAAGCAAAAGCTTTTTGAAGAAGAAAAGATAGGATTAGGAAGACGTAACATCTAATCAAAATGATTAATGTCCATTCTTATGACCTTTGAATCCTTCCAATGTCCTTTTTATAATTTTTAGTAGTAGTAGTAGTATGACAGATTTTAATATCACATTTTTACTGATTGCAACCGGCATTTTGAAATAATGTCTCACATGCATTCACGTGTTTTGGTTCTTTGAACTTTATTTCACGAGCTAGAACCTATGCGACACGGAAACAATCGCTTGAAAATTTGTTTCCGTGTCCCCGAAGCTTAACTGCCTGTAAAATGAATTATAACTTTTACTGTCCAAATATTTGATTTTAAACAAACAGCACAATTTTAAGTCTTTGTAATACAAACTGAATTAACAATAAAGATACTACGTTCGATAAACATTAAGTTTTTCTGTCTAGCAGTTTTCGTACTCTTTGTTAATATATTGTTCTAAGGCCTATGGTCTATCAAATTCTTGTGCGGGGCTTAGAAAAACTGTTTCTAAGTTTTCTAAGTTTTCTAAGCTAAAATTTCTAAGATCAAGTAAAGACGTCTTTTAAACGTCTTAAAAAAACCTGGGATTTTTAAGATTTTTATTTAGAAGTTGAATATTTTGAAATATTCCGCTTTGGTTTTTCGATTTTAATCAAATATGTACTGCTAGACTAGACGAGCACCAGAAATCTGTAACCATAGCTGCTATGGTTACAGATTTCTGGTGCTCGCGCGCTCAATTCTTTTTATTAGTTGTTTGGCATGAACTTCATGAATAATCAATAATAGGGGTGGTTAAATAAGAATGTCAAACACAGAGTTCTGACACGATAAGATCTATTCCAGAAGATTGATCAGTTATGTTTCAAAATGACATTTTTTCCACAGTATTTTCTTCCGTTCTCGTTTTAGGAATTGCTGCTTGAATGGTTCTCCAGTTACATATATTACATGTTGCAAACTTTAAAATGTTCCATATTCCCATTTTAGATTTTCCTGTGTTGCTTTCTATGGCTACGACTTTCAAGTTCTTTATAGTTTAAAATTGAAAATCGTGTTTAAATATTTGACACGAACCACGTTATTAAGTGGGTGTAGTAAAAGCGCAGAAAAGAAAATAACTCATAATTTAGTTAAGAAAACATTTTAAAATCACACCATCACACAAAACTGGGATCATATCATACATATTTCTGCAATATCAAATTGATAAATTATCACCGAAACTAGATTAAACCTTTTCTGGTAAAATTCATCTTTGTGGCTATTTTTTATACTTACTCTTTCTGAAAGTCATGCTGGCTGGTCTGTCCTGTATATTTCAAACAAGCTCACTTATAAATATGTCCATCGTATAAGTCGAGTATGCAGTTCTTGGAAGTATTTTCATCAAAGTATGTTGAAAGCCAAAAAGTTGTTGGAAGCAAATCAAAATCCGCCATATTTTTACGAACCCATAATTATAAACGAACAATCGATAAAATCATAATACCAGAAGATAAAAAATCAGCCGATGAAGAACAAAAACGTAAGAGAAGAAGGAAAAGTTAGTCTTTGTACAGTATAGAGGCAAGATCACGGATAAGTACAATGACTCACTACGGCGGATAAATGCTCCAAGTAAACTGGTATTTACTTTACATAAATTGAAAACGGTGTTTCCCTCGCTTAAGCCTACGGTGGATAAATCTATGAGAAGCGGTGTTGTTTACCATATAAAATGTTCACTCTGCGATGCGTGCTATATTGGTCAAACTGGCCGACATCTAACAACACGCACAAAGGAATACGAAAGGATGGGTCCTGTAAAAAATAATTTCAAAAACTGTGATACCGTCTTAACAATGAAATACGAGACTTCTAGCTACATTTAAAGCACTTTTTGTGACAACTTCTCCACAATAAAGTGATGAAAAAGGAGAATTCCAATGGGTTGGTGACCTACCTTACGAAATATAAGCTTACGAAATTAAGCGACTTTTAATGACTTTGAAAGCTTGAAAGCAAAACTGACAGAGTCTAAGGAGATTAGATTTGAAGGTTGACTTCTTTTTTGTGTCGATTTTTTTTTCATCATTCTAAAGAGTGGGCTTGAACTTTGAAAAGGCGTTGTAAAAATTTTGAAAGTCGATTTTCTCATTACTTGCTTTTCTATTCGGGCCAACTCATAAACTCTCCAACAAAAAATGCAATCGAATAAAATTTAACATGATTAGACTTCATTGTACTAGGTATGTTTTGAGTGTCATCGATTTTCTATAATCATGCAATTAATGCTGATTTGATCCATGCATAATTAATGAGGCAGGCCAAATTTCGATAAGTGAACTTTGAAAGAGTGTTTTGAGTTGAGTATAGGTTTTTCAAAATACTTTGAATTTTAGGGGACAGAAAAATGTCTTAAGAACTAAATCAGGAAGCACTAAGCCATGGTAATTAATTTTGCGTTGCGAGTCTATGTTAAACAAAGAGCACTCTTTGAAGGAATATTCGGCATTCCTAGCTCATTAATTATTCATGATGATGGAAACAAAGGTTTTTTGTAATAGTCTCGATCGATATTATGAGATGAAAACAAAATTTTTAATTTCAATCTAATTTGAGGAAAAGGTTTGCTTAGGGTGGGTTACCACCTTAAATCAGTTACATTTAGAAACAAATTTTATAGGTCCTTAAAGTATCAATTTCCATCCGTCACGAAAAAACTATTTTGTAATAGCCCCTTGCTTGTTAACCTTCTCTGGTTTTAATAATTCTCTTTAGCGATTCTTTCTTTTTCCAAATTTATCAAATTTCAGAATGTTTTAATAAATATAATAATGCCAACTTCTCTTTGTCAAACTCTCAATATTTCATCTCTTACAGATAAATGCTCGCCGTAACCATTTTGAACTCGAGTTAAACCAGGTATTCTCAAATTACCAACAGTCTCAACTATCAGTTTTGTAAATAACTTAATTCGTTAGAAGTCTGTCAACATAAGATTTGTCAACACTTTCATTGAACGGTTTAGAGTACTTTAATAGATTCTATTTTTTTTGTCTTTGTACTATTAAAAAACTTTTCTGTTTTTTTTTTTACATTTTCAGATTTCACTTCTTTCCTTGTTTTATTAATTAATTTTTTTTGTTGGCTTGATTATTTGTTATATTAGGTGTTGGTTAAAATATGTTTCTAACTGTTATTTTTTATTTTTAGGGTGGCTATTTTCCTTAAAGTAGGCTTGTCTATTTGAGATGGTCTCCTGACAAATTTTGTTTCGGGCAAATAAATATATCACTTTGCTTACTTTAAGTATACTATGACCACCCCTTGAGGCGTGATTTTTTTTTCTCTATATTTCTTTATGAGTTTATTTTTTATTCATGAAAGTATATATATTCTTAAAGCATTTTGAATTCCCTTTTCATTCATATTATTTTCCTATTTTTTTGTTTAACAACAGGTAGCTGATATTCTTGTCTAAAAAACATGGCCATTGTTTTTTGAGTTTTTTTTTCGTTGTTGAGAAATTGCTTATTTTAGCAAATCATCATCTTTTTTGACCAACTTTTCACCTTTAAACTCGATTAAATAAACAAATAGGCATTTAGAAATAAAAATGAGGCAAATTGTTGGAGTTACATCATGTACGATTCAGACAAAAAAATTATTTCGATATCTCTAAGCTACGAGTGACTTTACGCTCCCGAAAGAGGGGTAGGTAATGCAAATTTTAGTTCTGAGATATTTGAAGTTAAAGTTTTTTTTTAACACGTGATCTTATGTAATCAAAAATGTTCGCGCCTTTTTTCTTAAGTAAACAAACCATAAATATATAACAATTATATATCATTAGAAAGAGAAGCAAAAACTGTATCCGATGATGAAATAAAAAACTTTTTGATAAAAATTTGGTCAGTATCCTATCAAGCTGGTTTGTCGGAATTGCTTTCCCACCTATTTTCCAAGGTTTTCCAGCGATAATTTTTTATTAAATCAAGTAAATATTTAAAACATATCCATGTTTATTTTATTTTTTCACTATTGTTTTCTCGCCCATATACAAAATATACACCGGAAAAATATTCGAAATCCCGCGGTGAGATTTTACTGCCAGACCTTTACCCGGTTCTCATGATAAAAAATGATCAAATCTCACGAGTAATAATTTTTCATTTTTACTATTACTATTATACTATATTGTCCGTCAAAGAAAGAAAGTATCACGGAAAACAATTATTCAAAAACTCACGGCAAAAATGAGAAAATATATTCCCGTGAGGTCTTGTGGTAAAAACTGGGTTGTTTTTATGCGTGTTCAGTTCGTTTTCGGCAGAGTTGCTTATGGTTACATGTATCTGGTCTTCTGGTATTTTACTACTTAAGTCTTAATAGAAAATCGTATTTGAATATTTGACAGCAATATTATGCAGAATCAACAACGGGGTGATATATAGAGTACAAGAGATTATCAAACACACCGCGTTTTTTTCTTTTGCATGTTTGGCTTTGTTAAACTTTTATTATTTGCTATGTTCACTCCGGGTTTCAAATAGTAAAGAACAGTTCTTTACATACCGCAGGGTTCCGACGTCTGCCGAAAATGTCTGGAATTAGAGTAAAGTCTGGAAAAGTCTGGAAAAAACGAGAAAATGTCTGGAAAATAATACCTATTTTATCTAGCTAGGATCAAGGGGGCTGTATTTTAGAGCAACTAGAGCTTTCAAAATGCCAAAATTTTCTACACCCTTCGGACTCCAGCACCTATTTTATCCAGCTGGGATCATGGGACTGTATTTTAGAGCAACTAGAGCTTTCATCCTTTGGGCCATGATTGTTTGTTTGAACTTGTCCAATTTTCATTTTATTACTCAGAGAAATAATATTCAAAATTAGCACAAGGAAGAAAGGGGAAATTTCATTTGAAAGATTTTCTAAAACTAAGATCGGCCTTCTGTGAATTACGTCTTTTTTTATTGATCATATACATCTCATTAAACAAGGCGTATTGAAGTACATAATGGACCAATTTAATTTCTAGACAACATTTTAGAAAAGCTTTATGTGTATTGATTTTTTAAGAAACATCTTTAAATATAGGAGGTATACAGCAGGGGTTACCTGGATAAACTTGGTATTTGGGGAACACAGAACTACAAGTACGAAATAAACGAAAAAGCGGCAGTATTAAGTTCCCTACCAGTTTTCACTAAAAAAGCAATTTTTTTATTTTTTTCCTAATTAGATGTTTCTTATGCAAAATTTATCACAGATTCTGATTTTGGCAATTTTATTTGTCTATGTGTAGCCAATTTGAAGAT
>JAUKWF010000329.1:0-13039 GCA_032356525.1 Eutonina indicans
TGTAAGGAAGCATGTGTTTGTGATACTTCATCCCTTCCTTGTATACTCCTCTCACCCGTCTTGCACACCAAACCTTAGGACACAATTTATAAAACAAAGTATATAAAAACAGGCTCAGAGGCACATAAGTTTAGAAGAGGCTAAGATTATTTGCATGCTTAGTAATGCTTAACAAAGTCGTTTCTTGTATAATAAAAAAACACTTATATTCATACAACAATCTTTAAGGACATTATGCCAAGGCTTCAAAGTAAGTTAAGATAAGTTAAGCACACTTAAGGAAATTTGATGTTCTTACAGAAAAAATTATAACAGCTGGAAGATTTTTGAATCAAGTTTTTTTCCGAATAGTTGAAAAAGTATTGTTCAATCATCATGTGAAAGCTGTTTGGAAGCATCAAGAAGGAAACTAAAGTTTTTCCTTTTAATCAGTAAATACATTGACCAAAAGAATTCAGGAAATTAAACCGTTTCCCAAAAACTTTATATCGAGACTTTCATTCTTACAGAAAGACACAAATAATTGTGCAGACTCAGCCTTTTGACACATTCCGGCTTGACAATTGACAATTGATACTGTAATTCTTTTCATAGGATAATTATTCTTACCTTTTCAGTCGGCGCATTTGATGAATTTTTTAGACGCCAAATATTTATGAAATCCTTAACGTTTTCTTTCGTCTAAAATAGAATACATACAAAGCGTGATTAAAATACGTATTAAAGTACGTAATAAAGTACGTAATAATAAGAAAAAACTAGGTTTACTTTTATTATCCTGAGAATATGCTCTAAAGTAATTGTTTCTGTCTGTTATATTAAATGAAGCAAACTTCACAGGTAGCCGGGTTATCAGTAACCTCTCAATTTCCTTTTTT
The DNA here is from genome assembly GCA_032356525.1 of Eutonina indicans. Lineage (NCBI taxonomy): Eukaryota > Metazoa > Cnidaria > Hydrozoa > Leptothecata > Eirenidae > Eutonina > Eutonina indicans. The sequence goes on from JAUKWF010000329.1 coordinate 879, forward strand.
GGCCTTTAGTCCATCAGTCTGGCCTTGTTTCGGCCTTTAGTCCGCTAGAAGGTGTGGCAAAATTTTGGATAGCGATAAAATGACCAGTGTTAATAAGGACCGGTGAAATTAGGCTCAAAATGTAGATACCTAAAGGAAAACCATAACTTTAGAATAAAGACTCTGTTAAACAGGAAAGAGAGAAAAGACCAGTCCTTTATTTTAACCGAGATGCCTAAATAGTCTTAAAGGAACAAAGATTTTGACGCTAACCTGAACATCGGCTAATGTTTTACCCTCTTGGGCACACAATTCGTTTAAGCTATGCTTGACAATGTGATCCCAATGGAAAAGAAAGACGCTTTCAGCGAGCGATCGAATGTTTTCGTCGTACTCAGACCAAGGTATGCAATCGGTAAGGTAGGAAGTCAATCGAGTGTCAAAACATCTGAAAGAAAAACAAATAATGGTCACACGCGAATTGAAGTTTTGTTATAAAACGTATTGGATTTATTTGAATACGTTCAACCAAACCTAGTAAAGAAATCTTCTTTCACATATCCGGATTTATTGTGCCGGTTATGATAACGCTTCAAGAGGAGAAATACTACGTTACCTGGCTAGCCAACTGGCTTAAAAAAATCCACTGATTCCAAAAACACGTTGGTTAAAATCGCAGATTTAATAAATCAACTGTATCTTAAATACTTAAAAGCACTGTGTCCATAGAAAAGAAAATATTCGGTAAGAAAATGTTCGCAACAAGAAACAAATAGCAGGCACTCAAAAGCTCAAACACAGAAAATTTCCCATACGTAGTATCATGTCATTCTTTTGAAAACAGTGCTCGATTTGCATACAAAGAACTTAATTAATGATTCAAAAATTAGCCATTTTTTCGTACTCTGAGTTAAACGTCTTACAAAAATAAGTAGTTTTACTGGTAGTCTGTATTTTTGTTATTAGATAATATCGCTGTAGTAAATTAAATTATTCACTAGGATTTCCTTATATAAGAGGTTATCAATCAATAACATGTGATAAGTACAATATAAATATTGATATTCACTTACATTCTCATCCAATGGGAGTCGAGTGCACTTGAAGATGCCATTTGCCTGAAGAAAAGTGAAGAAGACTTAACTGAAGTATAGCCACACGCGGAGTTTGTTCCTAGAGGGGGCTACCCAACCTACGTGACATAAAGGTATGTGTCACCCCTCAAGGTCGCATTGTTTGTATCTACAAACAAGTTCTATGTAGTAAATTTTCCAAAAACAGGCAAAAACCAAAAATAAAAAAAAATATGAAATTTGGAGGCTATATTTTAGTTGATGTTATGTTACATGTATACCCATTGTTTACTAGCTAGACAGAAGATTCAATATTTGAGGATTGAATTGCTACCTTCGAGCATTTTATTTGAATAACTAATATTTCACAGTCAAAGCAACACAATGATTAAAGAAAGGCACCAAAATAAGGTGAATGAAATAGAATTTAATCGCAGCCTTCTCACATTGTTGTTGCTTAGGCAAATGCGCATGTAGAAAAATTTCAGACTCTTTAATTTACAGCAAGTCACAATCCTTTCCTAACAGTCCCGACTTACATTCTCCTAATGTTTTCTTGGAAGTCCTGGTTGATGAAAGATGTTCTTATTGTTGGTGTGTTGATGGTCACCGATGACGTCATTTCATTATAATGGTGAATCGTCGATGAAGCATTGTCATCGTCCGAATGAAAAACATTCCTAGAAAAAACCACATGAAGAACTCTATTCGTACCAGGCTTGTTGCAGGGAAAATTATAACCGGGGTATTATTCCTCCAGGACTCAATAACTGTTGACAATAGAGACTTGGAACTTGGCACGTAATTTCTTTAATAAACAGAATTGAATAATGTAAATTTATTCTTGTCACTTTTTTTGATGAAATCAACCATGTTAATGAATTCAACCGGAGCTTGAATTAGGATATAATATCAACCGAGATTTTTGGAATTTCATTAACCTTATAGCTCAGGGTTTTCCACTGCAAATCAAAGTAAGCTATCGATATCATCCAAGAATTTGAAATAAACCCCAGCGCGAAATAAAGTGACGGGTATGTGCCAACCAATGTAAATCACCGTTTAGCGGGACTACTTTTTTCATTCCTTGCACCTTCAATGGGGCCTATTTAAAAAATATGACTTGCAATAATGACTTTCAATGGTTAAAACACAAGCCAAGCACAACCCTACGTGCGAAACATACCATAAAGCCCTAAAGAGTAACCTTCTCCCAACTTTACATAAAAGCGTATAAAAGTTAAAAGAAAATAATTGAATACACACATTTTATTTCTCCACGTAGAAAGTTTTCCATTTGTTTCTGCTGTTTGTTGTGTCTTGGTAGCAAAATTCATGTTGAAATATTCAGGCATTGCTGATACACACTCGACCTCGTTTTCAATATTCTCAACCTCGTCTGTATGCAGCACATACTACAAAAGTAAAATAACAACATGGCGGATTCTTTAGGTTTGCAATGAGAAAGCCTCTAATGATAAACGTTTTCAAAGATTTTCCTATCAAGTACCGATCTAGGGCCATGACTAAACCCAACGTCTAAATGCGTCTAAATGATGTAATATTTTTCAAAATTTCGATTTCCTTAACTTTCCAAATTTATTTGACTTGCTCTAGCTCAAGCCTTAAATAGGTATAGTTAGTACAGATTAAATGAAAGAATTTCTAAATAGAACGACAGCCGTATGCGAGCCAATTAGGTTTTGAGATACAATGTATATCTTACTGACTCGATAAGTTAATATATGTGAATTTTAAAACAAAAACCGTTAAAAACTTACACTTTTGAATTGTGGATATCTCTTCAAGCAACGAACAACAATTATTGATACCAATACACCAAACAATACACCTAGTACAACTCCAAGTACTATGAAACCATAGTTGAAAAAGAAGCCATCTTCATTGAGTACATTCTGTTGGATGCAAGTCTTCGTACTTTTTACTGGTCCATAATTTGGACTGTTCAACTAAGAGAAAAGAAAATTACAAACATATAGACAAACGTACTATTTTGAGGGTGAACTTAACACTAGATTATTCTGTTTTAGATTTAGATTCTTATTCTACTAGTTTTCATAAGATTGTCATATTTTTTAAATGGCTTCTATACTTCACTTTAGCGTTTAATGTTTGATAATCTGTCATTACCGTAAGTTCATTTCAAGCCCTCGTTCCTATTATTGAATAAAGTGTCCTCTCACATTTGGAAGGTAATGATAAGGAGTTCGAAAAAAAGAAAAAATCTCTAACTCTAACTATTCTTTTTAAATTTTAAAACAAGGAAACGGTTTAAATTAGTTTCCTGATGTTAGCCCTTTTCAATTTGTATAAGCCCAAAATGATTTAAGCGCCAGGGCATTTGATCGGAGCTTAACATATTAGTGTCCATACCTGTCCTGAGTTCCAAAACAAAAAGGCGCGGCTTGACGACGATCCTCCCTTATAAAAGAAAAAATGAAATAAGATTTAAAAAAATATTTGGAAACTGTCCATTTATTTAACCTGTAGAAACAAACAAAAAACAGCAATCTTTAAGTTCCATTTTGGTGAATAGCGCGCGACTCTCGTATAAAGCACCCAACCGCCCAGAGCGTTTAATCCAGCAATCATATAACAAATATGTCGTGACCTCAAAAAACTTTACATTTATATTCTATGAAAACAGCTTAAAAATATGTTATTTTATATTAGATGTAACATGTGGGTTAAGATGTGGTTTTCTCAAAGGATTGATTTCATTCTATAGACAGTTTTAGTTTGCTTTTTAACAAACCATTGTGTTTATGACCCACTTTACACGTGTTTATAAACAAATAAACGCAAACCATTATCATTGATATATAAATTTGCCATCCACGGAACCTTTATTTATGAAATCTAAGTATTATACAGGATGTGAGTCTGGGAGGAAAACCTTCCATTTCCAATCCGTCGATTATAACAGAGATGCCTCCAGAAGCAGTGGTTAAAATTAATTAAACCTTTTTTCTGTACACCGTATAGTAAGGCTTTGTGAAAACAAAATTGGTAAAAGGGGGAAGAATTCATCGACACAAGTTGCATTACAAGGTTTTGGAGAAAAACTGTTTTGATACAAATAATACATAGGCTAGCTAATATGTGACTTTCCAAGCCATTTGGAGTACATCAATTTTGATCGGTCAAGAGGCAGTACAATTTGCGGGGTTAAGCGGTCAAAATAAAAATGGACCGGTCATTTGACAATTTATGTACTCCAAATCGCTTGGAAGGTCACATAACATTATCAATTATTATTATACATATACATATACCTCAACTGATTTGAAGAACTTTCCAACGAAAGATAGCGAAACTTCTTCCGAAACTGTAAAAAAATAAATAAACATTATATTTATAAATATAAAGAAAATATCAAAATAGGCTGCAATTTAAGAGAGGAGGGGGGTTGGGCGGGAGTATGTTCACAGAATAATTTATCCTATATATATTAATATGACAAATAAAATGTGCCTGTGCTATAATTGCCTATGTGAAACCTGTCAAAAAAGGCCTTTGCGCGCGCGTTTTCAAGTGACAATGAGAGCGATCTTTCAGGAAAAAATAAAAATTCTAAACCTGGTAAAATATTTAATGTTCCTTGAATATCTGTAGCTTCTCCGTTATTATTTGTCGTCACCTCAAAAACACCTGTAGAGGAGGACAGCACTTGAATTCCAGGTAGAATATCAATGATTTTCACATTATGAGCATCATACATAGATATGTTGTGGTGCTTCACATTGACTGTAATGTTTAAATAGTTCATCTTCTCTCCAAAAACCTGAAAATCAAGATTATATCACCAGTAGACAATCAGTAATTCGAATATCGATTACTTCGAACATTCTACTATTTCGAGCACTTGGTCAAAAGGATTTACATTTACAACAGATTTATGTATATAATTAGTTTGTGTATATAGAATTAGTATTATTATTTGTATAAAGAACTAGTATATTAATTTGCCAACCCTGTAAGTCGAATGATCGATTGCGAACAAATGTAAACTAGCATGGATTGTGTTTCAGGGGGTAAACTAAATCTTCATTTTTGCTACTGCCACTTTATTTGAATATTTGTTAATTTTAAAAGGTTTCGGTCCCGTGAGTGTTTGAATACAGCGGATTCTAGAAGAACATTGTCACCCCCTATAGTATTACCAAATTCAAAAATCGGTTTAAAAGACCTACTTCCACATGTTTTGAAATATTAAGGATTGGCTGAAGCAGTGGTCCAGTGATACTCAATGGAAATGATGTCCTTGTCTGGTAGCACTCAATTACAACTGATGCATCAATTCCGCTAACCAACAACGGATTTTTTCGGATTTCAATTTGCATCGTAAATTCTAATCTTCGGTATTTAATCTGATCATCGTATCCAAAGTTCGTTGACAAGCCGTTGAATCTGACAACAATTTTGTTTGGCGACTCAAACAATGCCGTCTGTTGCTGTTGTTGTTGGATTTCGTTTTGTTGTTGTGTGAATCCGGAGAAAACAAGGATGCTCCTATAACAAAGCAAAAGAACTTATCTAGACGATGACGATGTATTTTATCAGATTTAGACGTGTAGCAAAATTTCCGGAGGAGAGTGAGCCATGATTACAATCTCCTCCTGAAATTTTGCTACATATCTAAATTCGCCTGTGAACTAAGTTAAGTCAATCTGTCAAGAAGATACAGAAGAGTGATATGACCTGACAATAAAAGTCTTAAAATTATTGTGATAGTTATATACCTCTTCTCTTGAATATTTATGACACCACTAAATTCACTTATTTGGTAAACTCTAAGAATACTGCACATACTAGAAACATGTGCTAATTTCAGAGAAATATTCTTAAAAAATGACCACTGCGGTAACTTTTCTCGAAACAATTTGCAATGTATCGTAGCAATCACTAATATACAGCTCCTATTTTGTGAGAATATTCATGACGAAACCTTAATTCTATCATAATTTTTCATGGATATTCCACAGGAGAGCAAAGTATTATAGATGTTATAGTCACTAAGAAATAAGATTTTTTAAAATATAGCTGTTAATTCAAATGTCATTTATTTCAAGCATCCATCAGTTCGAACGGAACTTTTCTTTCGTCGCGAGGTTTGAACTAACGGATGTCTACTGCGTCTTTTTAATATCTTCTTCTACGAAATATAGTAATCTCACTTGTTGTTTGACGTGTAATTCAAAAACAAAACAACATCCAAACTATCAACAGCTATCTCTGGAACATCAACCGTCACGGTGATATTGAAAAGTTCCCCAGCTAACAAATTACTTGTATTCTTTGAAGACAAAACATTGATCTTTACATCTGAGGATTTCATTGATACTTGTTTCGTTAGCAATTGCAGACACTGTGATGTATTATAAGCTTGAACAGCAACTACTTCAAACGTTTCAGATGGCATGAATACACTTCCAAATTTAAATGATATTGAACAATTTTTCAATTTCAGTTTAAGGATCTTGTACCTTTCATTGTATGTTTCATCTTGGTACTGGCAAGAACTATTTATTATAGAAAAATTATATTTCGTTGCCGATCTTGGAAATATTACATAACCTTCTAGGTTTTGATTTGCTTCTTTGAATACAAAAATGTTTAATTGCTTGGTATCACCAGAATCGAACTCATTGCTGTCCGTTGATATGGAAAAACTTGGTGGATCTGACATGCAGATTGTCTACAAACGAAAAAAAAAAACATTATTAAATACTTTCGAAATCAATGACTTAGTAGCTCTTTTTAAAAATCAAGAAATTATTTAAAGCATAGGTCATCTTAGAGCTTATTGACAAGATGTTAACTTGTGCTTTGCAAGCTTTCAAATTTAAATTTTATTATTATTATAAGGAACTTTGCAACAACTCTGAAAGTAAAAACAATTATAACTGTATAATTAAAAGAAAAACTACCTTGTTAAAATATGTTTTATAAATAGTGTTATTTTCGTTTTGAATACTAAAACTTGTTCCTGAAAATGTTGGGTTGATAATTCTCCATGAAACGATTACATCTCTAGTGATGTTGTTTTGGTGAAAATGTAGTGATATTGAATCATTTCCCACTTGTTTCAGTTCTTGAAACTCATCTAAAGCGAAGAATTGTGCTTCACAACCAGAACAATGGAGTTGAAGAAGCAGATTCCCATTGGAAGATGATATTGAGATATTCGTGAAAAATGTTCTGTTTACAGATGGTTTAAAATAGTTTGGAAACAAATGTTTCATCCATTTAAAATATTGATTGTTAACTGCATGAGAGTCTGTGTAGATATCACTGCAAATAACTGTAACATTATTATCAGTCTTTAGTATTATTTCACCTGCATTAACTTGAAATTTTTGTTGGATGAACATATAAACAAGCCATAATATATTTACTTTCATCTAATAATAAAACAATCATCAAAACTTTAATATTCAGCATTTATAATTTAAAACGTATTTCCGGGTATTTTAACAAATAAGAAAGGACACGGACACATTTTTTGCTCAATGCGGACAGGCGGAGGAAAATTCATATAACATTGATGAAAAATATTTTAACAGACCAACAGAGTAACATCTGGAAATTGAGCCAAAAAAGTCAGAGTTGACAGATGTTTGGCAAGTTCAATCAATCCATCAAAGATAAAGAATATCAAAGAAGATGATGCATTATTGGCGTATTTATTTTCCAGTCCTAGCTCGGCCACTGATGGCGAAATTTGATGTTTTACGCCATATCTTTGAAAATGTAGACTGTCCATCACTCATTACTTTACCATGCAAACATAATTAGAGGCAAAACCCCATTTATTGCGCCTGCTCAATATGTTCGAGCAGAAGGAAATTCATATACCATCAATCAAAAATATTTTCTTTATCTTTTTTTTTAACATTTGGACTAGCAACGGACCTAGTAATGTCTAGGCCGAGTCAAATAAATCAAGTCAAATAAATCGGATGAATAAATGTTTGGAAAGTGGAGGCAATTTGAAAGTCGTTGTATTGACGTTTGATATAATTTAGGTCCTAGCTCGGCTCCTGATAGGGAAATTTGACGTTTCAAGTCATTTTTGAAAACGTAGGTCCATAAAGGTTCTATAGCAACAAAAGTTTTAAAGTTATGCCCAAATTTACCCGTGCCTGGTCCTGTTTCGTAATGTCATCGAAACTGAAAAATGCGATATCATGAGATTTGAAAAGTACTATTAAAACCCTTTTTGAAATAGGCGGTTATTATCAAACATAATAAACCAGGTTATTCAAATGTTTTTTGAAAAATCAGGTCAGTTGACAAAAATAGGGTCCCACTGTGACATCAACAAAACTTTGGGATTTTCAAAAATACTAATACTGTAACATGAACAAACCCTTTTTAAAACCATTCTGTTTGCCTGTTATACTTTGTGTAAGATTATTTAGTATGCCAGTTACTGTATGCCAGTTACTGTATACAGAAGATATTTTTTTATTAAAAACAACAACATAATTTTGACAATTTTATTTTACAAATACATGTGATGTATAGGCTTTTTTAGAGAACAAAAATACAAGTTCAACATTACATAGTGTGGTAGCCAAAATATATACTTTGCATATCGGATTGCTTTTCTGCTCTGCATGTCATTTTATTGTGTGTGCGAATTACTGATGCTGTAACAACATTGTGTGATTATGCAACTAATGATTACGCAATTTGTGTGTCGCTCGTAAAAAGTTGCTTGCTGAAAGTTTTAACGACTTTCTCTTAAAAACGATATGTTATTTTCATGACGGAACAGTGAGTTGGCGTATAAAACTGTACAAGAGATAAAATTGAATAGAAAACTAATAAAAATGCATCATGATGTGCAAAAATACTTATTTGTTCATTATTCCCTAATGGAGCATGCGCTTTTAATACAACTTTAATTACTTTAATTTTTATGAAACAAGTAAGGATAATGAATTTTGTCTTGAAGATATAGAGCAGCTGAAATTTAACATAAGTTTATGTGACACAATAAAATATTCTGTTATTTCCATAGGGCCAACGATTTGTAAATTTATTTCGCCGCTGCGCGAAACTTGCGCAACGTAAATTATAATTATGGTATCGCGAAAATGTTGCGCTACGCAGTAAATTGCGCCGCTGCGTCAAAGCCGCGCAATGTCATTCAAGATGTTAAAATCGCGAAAATGTCGCACTGCGCGGTAAATTGCGCCGATGCTGCGAAGTCACGCAACGTAAATTAAAATAATAAAATTTCTTAAAAGTTTCTTCTTCAGATTTAAGCTTTGCGACTTCGCCGCAGCGGCGGCGCAATTTACCGTGCAGCGCGACTTTTTCGCGATATTGTTTGCAACATCGCAAAATCGTGAAAAAGACGCGCTGCGTGGTAAATTGCGCCGCTGCAGCGAAAAAGCGAAGCTTGAATCTGAAGAATAAAAATGCAAAAAAGTCGCGCTGCGCGGTAGATTGCGCCGCTGCGGCGAAGTTGCGAAGCTTGATTCTGAAGAATAAAATTGCGAAAAATTCTCGCTGCGCTGTAAGTTGCGTCGCTGCAGCAAAGTCGCGAAGCTTGAATCTGAAGAATAAAATTTCAAAATATATGCAAAACAAATATATTTAATTGCGCTGCGACAAATCGCTGTCCTACTCGTTATTTTCCCTAATATTAACAGATTATGATCAGTTGTCTATTTTCATCTGTAACTTTTGATGCTTACTAAATTAGAAGCTGGCTTATTAGGAGGGTATAATTAATAGTTTCTTACTGTTACACTCTTTTTTCCTCCAAATTTATATTTTTAAGCCCCCAAAATCATGAAAACGTTCATTTCGGCCGTGGCAAGCTCTTATAAAATTTCCCGATTTTTGGCGCTCACTGCGAAATATTATGTATCCGTATGTGGCTGTTACCGTAACTGGATGCTTGATATAAAAAGAATATTTTGCATAAAATGGATGGATACACTTGCATAAATTGGGTATAAATATGACGTCACATCTCTCCTTTCGATCGCCATGCGCGAAAACATATGATCACTCGTTGTTCTGGTGAGGTGCAACCCCTTTTTCCTCAATATGCCCGGCTGAGGAAAATTCATATACTGTCGAGCAAAGACTAGCAACGGACCTAGCAACGCGTCTGGAAATTGAGTCAAACAAATCAAACTTGATAGGTATTTGGAAAATCGGTGAGGTGCAACCCCTTTTATATTGATTGAAACCATCTTTATATGACGGTTCTTATCAAACAAAATAAACCAGGTTATAATTCAAATGATTTTTGAAGAAATGGGGCAATTTACGAAAAATTGGGTCTCAACAAAACTTCTGTTTGACAAAAAGAATATTAAGAAAATATCATTTCAAGCAAGAAATATTTGATGTTTTAGTGACTGATTCAAATCACCGAGTGATTCACGTCACCCCGCTTTATGGTACAAAAAGAAGAAAATGGGTACACTGGCATAATTGGGTCCAACTAGTGACGTCACATGTCTACTTTCACCACCTTTCACCGGGGTCAGCCCGTTAGTCCGACAGCTCGATAGTCCGACAGGTCAAGAGTCCGACAGCTCGATAGTCCGACAGGCTCGTTAGTCCGACAGTTCGATAGTCCGACAGGCTCGTTATTCCGACAGGTTCGATAGTTCCGAGCATTTAAATTGCGCAAGCGGTCTTTTCTTCGTTATATTTTCTGTGCTCTTTTGACACGTGCTATTGTTTTTTACCTTTTAAAAATATAATTGTATATATATACTATTCATGTAAACCATGAGAACACAAAAGATTCAGAAACAAATGAAGTACATTATCGACTTTTTTAATGCTGGCCCTAAATAGCAGTACTTTTTGGAATCCTGCATTAAAAAAAACGGCGGGTAAAAGACAAAAAAATTAACTAAGGGATTTTGGGAGAAAATTCGGATTCGAAAAGATCATGGAGAAAACTGTGGTCAATTAAAAACCAACCGGGTTTAATTGAATCAGGAAAACTGGCTTCAAGTAAAAGATTCCATATGAGGAAAATACCCTGTCGGACTATCGAACCTGTCGGACTATCGAACCTGTCGGACCATCGAATTGTCGGACTAACGACCCTGTCGGTCTAACGAGCTGTCGGACTATTGACCTGTCGGACTATCGAACTGTCGGACTATCGAACTGTCGGACTAACTACCTGTACCCCCCTTCACCATGCGAACATAGGAACGCTCGTTGTTCTGGTGAGGCGCAACCCCTTTTATATTGATATATATTGACATTAATTCTTTTCAGTATGTTGAATTTTGTAAACACCTATAGATGACAAATTACTAGTCGAGGAGGAGAGGCCACCATTTGGTTACAGTGGCGAGCTAAGTAGTACTAGTAGTAGGTAGGTACAATGTATACAACTACAACAACAAGCTAGCTGATCACCCACAGCACAGTCAGCACATTTCTAGGTGAGACACAGCCTCTTACTAGCTCAAACAGTTTCTAAGGATATGATATTTAAAATAATAAGGTAGCAGACCGAAAACCAAGCAAAAAACAACACCACTGTTTATCTGTAGCTGTATCTTCTCACGGCTCAATCCGCCATTTGTTTACATCTCGGAAACTAAGTAATGTTATTTATTTTTTGTTTCCCGCGCTCTTCCTCTTTGCTACATTATGGACACGGAAATTTTTCCAGTTTTTTACTTTTTATAAATTTTTCAAAACAAGAGTAAGCCGGGTAATAAATTAAGTAAGAAAGTAAGAAAGTGACAAATCTTTTTTTATCTTCTTTTTATTTTCAAAGAAATATTGTGTTTTGATCTCTGTATCTGGATCTTCCACTATAGATTATAATAAGCAGCGCGGTGAAGAACTGCCGAGATTCTATAACTTTTTTTTAAAAGCTAGCCTGGTGTTAAGCTCTTCAAGTTTAATACTTTTGAGTAATTTTGTTTTCACATTTGCTATGAAAAAGTGGAAGGAATTCAACGAATATCTAAATTTGTTTGGTATCATGAATAATATGACTACCCATCCTTCTTCATTCTATATCAAATTTAAACAGTTGTGCAAAAATTATCCGAGTCAGCCTAGTGTTTGGCGCTGTTGTTC
>JAUKWF010000330.1:0-13033 GCA_032356525.1 Eutonina indicans
AGGCAGCAGGTACTGACACAATTTAAGCTTGTTTCACACTGGTGCAAAAAATATTTAGCCAAAATAACTCTCGCCAGGGGGGGGGGCAAAAATTAACAATATATGTGCGTACGTACGCAAGGGGGGGGGGGGGTCATGTCAAAAGCGTACAGGTGCGTACAGGGGGGGGGGTGGTTACATTTTTGAGATTTACTGCGTACGTACTTTATGGATGGCCCCTAAGGTCACTTGTGATGCTTCATTGTGGAGCAATCCTCTCTAAATGTTCTTTCTATGTAAATAGAAGTCTCATACTTCATTCATTATAAAGTGAAAATTGAAAATACTCATTTGTCATGTTTGGTTAGGATGAATCCACCTTAATAAATATAAAGGGTGTTCTGAAGATATTTGATAAACATACAGGGTGCCCCGAAGATATTTGATAAATACACGTACTGAAGATTTTTGATAACATACAGGGTGTCCTGGAGATTTTTGATAAACATACAAAGTGCCCTGAAGATAAATATACCGGGTGTCTGAAAGATATTTTTAATAAATATACAGGGTGTCCCAAAGAATTTTGATAAATATACAGGGTATCCTAAAGAATTTTGATAAATATACAGGGTGTCTTGAAAATATTTGATAAACATACAGGGTGTCTTGAAGATATTTGATAAATACACAGGTTGTACTAAAGATTTTTGATAAACATACAGGGTGTCCTTAAGCTATTTGATAAATATACAGGGTATCCTAAAGATATTTGATAATTATACAGGTTGTTTCGAAGATATTTAATAAATATACAGGTTTTACTGAAGATATTTGATAAAGGATGTGTCCCAAAGATATACGATCAGCATACAGCTTGCCCTGCTTATTTTTGATAAACATACAGGGTGTCTGAATTTTTTTTGAGAAACATACAGGGTGTTCTGAAAATTTCGATAAACATTGAGGGTGTCCCAAAGATATTTGATAAGCATACAGGGTGCCCTGGTTTTTTTGATAAATACACAGGGTGTCTATCGAAGACTTTTGATAATTATACAGGGATTTATAACATTAATCAAGACCTTCATTTGATCTTTACAAGGTGGTTTAAAAAAGTGAATTTCTTATTGTTGTTGTTGAAAATTTGGAAGAAAATTTCAGAAGAATATACAATCCAATAGATTCCAAATGTACCTACAATGACGATTTTCAGGGAGGCGTCTATTAGAGGAGGCGTTGTGGGAGCGTTTAAAAAAGGGGGCGTTTTCTTATAAATGTTTTAAGGTATCTAACACCCCCATATCCCCTCCTCCTCTAATAGACGACACTCTTTTGTAAATTATCAATCAATTATAAATCAAACAAAAAATCTAACTTTTTCATCATCTATTTCCGATAAATGTATCACGTATCAGACATTGTAAGCAATGTTTCGAACATTATATATTCTTTTACAGCGTCTAATCAAAGAAGTCTAATAGAGGGAAGAGTTTATCATTTTTTTTGAATTTTAGGGCGGGGAGGGTGCGTCTATTTGAAGTGAAGAACAAAGTGCATATTGCTCCAGGTCATAATAAATCACCAGAGTCATTTTTAATGTTTTCTGGTCTTTGAACAGTTACTTGATATTTGATGATATATATTACCTAATCAAAATATAGTTCCTATGGTACGTATTATATCATTCGCATACATTTATTAGGGACCTTAAGCAAACACGACGGCAACGAGGACTGCGACGTGATGAATAAATTATACACCATTAGGAAAGTGAAAAATGGAATAAAGTTTCAAAAGTTGTTTATCACACAATTACATCCGCCCAATATGAACAGATGATTTGATGATCAGAATTATGGTTTGCGCTCTCCCGTTTCAAGCTAGCTCAGCTTCTTGTTTAGTACTCAATTCTTTCTTTCATATAATCGATATTTTAACATCGATACTCAATTTCTCTTGTTCATTAGTTAAAAATACTATATTAGGTTAATACATAATACATAGTGAAATAGTTAGCCCAAAATTCCGAGTACACCGAATAAGATTTCATCATTTATCTCGTCGCTATCCGCATCAAAATGTGGGTTGTCTTCAAAGCCGCGCGGAACATGTTCCTTATCGGCTTCATCTAGCGAAACCAGGATGGTCTTCCGTTTAATGTTTTCAGTTGACAATACATCATCCAACACTCGTCCGTTGATTTCTACAGCTCGTCCGCGTATCTTGAGCGTTTCCGTATAGCGGCCGTCAATGCACGCTTTCAGTTTTTTAGAACATATAAGGATGACCGCATCTTTGTTTTTGATATAATCTGCGATGGCATCCGACTGTCTGTCCGGATGTTTACCGGCTACATCTACAACATCGTCTATTCTAAACTTTCCGGATACGTGCTCTTCTAAATCACCTTTGAAATTCGAATATGTCCGGTACTGGTCTTTATCACCAAAAACAACAACACAAATCTTTATACTCATTTTTATATTGTCTTCTTCTTTTTATTATTTGATGAAATCTTTAAATAAAATAATGAAAAAAAATATAATAAAAAGATCATACGAATTATTAAAAAACGTCGGTTAAAGAAAACATCTTCGTGATCCTTAACATTATGACGTCATCCTAATTTGGATTTCGATCCTTGCCACCATTAGGGGCGGATACAGAATTCACTTTTACCCCTGCTCGCTCAAATCTGTAAAGTGATGTATTTTTATCTGCAAAAATAGCCACATGGCTCTAAACGGTAGTAGCAAATTTTGTTTGGAAAATTTTGGAAACGGCTGCCTTCCGTGAAGAAAAGTATAATTCTTCTCGCCGTAATAAAATTATATAATACAGAACCGAGACTTAAATTATAAATTTACTTTTATTTCCAAAAATGTGGCGCAGATACAAGTTAAAATAAATCAATTTGTTTACGATACTCAGTAACGGATCTAGAGGTGAGGTTCAACTACAGGAGAAGAGTAAACTGCAATTTTAATGTCGTTAATGTTCAAACAATTCTTAAACATGACGACGCTTTAATTGTTTTTACTCTCCTTTTTCTAGTTGAGCGCCACTCTGGATTCGCATACATTCAAAATTCTTTTATTTTGCCAATCGTGCACAACAGTTGCGGAATACACTGTAATTAAACTAGACGACGTTTTAATTCTTTCTACTCTCTTCTTCTAAAGCTGAACCTCACCTTGGATCCGCCACTGAATTATTGTGTTTAAGCTACGTGCTCAGTTGAGACCGACTAAAATGAAAAACGAAGCATAATGTAAGTTACGTTTTGACTTTTGATAATTATAATTACAGGCCACTAATTGAAGATGATCGTATAATTTGAGCGTATACCTTAGAGTGGTGCCAATTAGATTAATTACCTTCGAAGGGGGTCATTTACCAACTCTTATAATAGCTTTCGAACAACTAGTCTAATAGACCAACTTTATGGTTTTTCGATTTTTTCTGATCTTTACAGCGTAAATGCCGTATATAGACTAACGTACTAAAAAAACGCTGTGACGAGTAAACCATAGCTTACCAGGCTATCGAACAACCAGCCAGCGTACTAACTAGTAGACGACGTTATTTTAAAGCGTTTAGACATGTGACATTGACGATGTTATGACGTCGTTGTGACGTTGAAATGACGTCGTCGTCGTGGTTTGCGATATCATGAAATATCATTTATTATCAAGACTATAACGCAGTAAATATTTGTTAAATAAAAATAAATTTAGAAGTGATCAAAAATGTCCAGTAGTTTACGTTAGCCACCTCTGTACGTTTCAGTCCGCCCGTTTATTGTAAAGAGAATGTCTAAGGAGAACGCTTCAAGTTTACATTAATCCAAGCTTTTGAGGGGATAACAGAAAATATTTATACAAATACGAAGATTAAAGAAGATTAGGGGACGAAAAAAAACACTTAATTAAATTAAATCAAGATTCAAAATTTCTCTTTGATCTTCCGTTTATAACCATCTTTTTACCGAACGTTGAAAATAAAAATAATTCAAGAATTTAAAATAATAACGGTTGAAAGGGAAAATTCAATTACTGTAAAGCTTGGATTAAGCCCTTCCTTAGCAGAGAAATAAATATTTCTTATTCGAAATCAACAAAAAAACTTGCAAGGAAAATAATAAATGGACGTCCAAAAGACGTTTCTACGTAATTGACTGCTAAGCACAAGACCACTAGACTAGAACTAGACTGTAATACAGACGATGTATTTCCGCGAACTACATAATACGGAGCGTACGTGTTGTAGTCTCGACTAGAACTGATCTTTCACTTTAATAAGAGCGAGCCTTCAAGAAAAAGCATCTATATATATATATATATATATATATATATCTCCCGTGCTAACCAATAGTTAGTTAAATTAAAAACTAGACAGTCTGCGCCTTGACTGTACCAGTCCCGAAACCCTCTTTGCAATGAAGGGTTTGGTACAATGTAGCACCTTGGCTGTACCCAGGGTCCTGCAGAGAATTTCAACTTTATACTTAATATCGAAAAATACGTTATCGGCCCTTTTAACGCCGGCCCTAAATGGCGGTAAGTTTTGGCATCTGGCGCAAAAAGGACCGGCGTATAAAGGGCCGATAACGGATTTGGTACAAGGGTGACAAGGTAGTGCACGCATTCTGTATTGCGAATTGGACTTGTTCAAGTAGTCAACAAAGTCACTAAATCGAAGTAATCTAAGCTATACATAGATGGGATACCCACCTTATTTTATTAGTTTCAAATTAACTTCATTCTAGTTACGCTCGTTACCTTGATCCTATGCTTTCTCGACGTTCAGGCGCTCTAATGACTTTGAACTTTCTCCCAACTAACTGGCCCAAAACATCGCATAGATCAGGGGGGTGGATACAGAATTAAATTTTACCCCTGCTCAAACCTGCAAAATGATGTATTTATATCTGCAGTAACCATAGAAATATAATATAAACACTTTACTCTCGATTGGACCCCTGCTTGAGCAGTATGAGCAGGGGTCCGAATCTTCCCCTGTAGGTAGTCTCATTTTTGTTACTGAGAGTATGGCATACAACATTCTGTGAAGATAATATACATATCATATCTCTTTTAGAGGTTAAGTAAGCTTTTAATGATGAAATAAACAAAGTTAAGAATCAACAAATACACACTACAGACAGATAAAAACGTATAAACTCATATAATTTCCAAGCAACCTTCTCTCCTCTCGTATATGATCAATACACAAGATTTGTTTTTCTACTTTCTACGACTTTTTTCACAGCAAATATGAAATTAGATACACTTGTGAAAAAAATAAACATACACAAAGAATGTATGGTTGATAAACAAAAAACATGTTAGTTGGTTGAATCAAGACGAAAAGAACATCATTCACTCACCATGCCACTCACAAAAGCAAAAAAAATTGGCAAGTTGAACAACTTCCTAATATTTTGTGATTTATAAAGTAAAGACATAGAATTTGAATACGATTCACCTCACGACAATTGTGATAAACTGGTGAATTATTTCGTTAGTCTACATTTTACCGATTAAAACTTTTAGTGTTTCGTCATGGAAACGAAAGCCTTGAAAAACCCACACTCGAAAAACCTTAGAACAAAATAAAAACAAAGAGCAAACCTACATGAGAAAAAATACCAATAACAAACTTCATCATATAGGCGTCGCAGGTGCCGTTTTACATAGAAAATAAAACTGAATAAAACTGAAATAAAAATTCTTTTCAATATTCGAACAAAATAAACCAGCCAATAGAAAAGTATGTTTATATAAATAAAAATAAAACATCATCATAATATCACATCACATCAGTTCAAGAAAATTCTTTTTAGTTAAATATTTCACATTCACATTCACAGCTGAATGCTCCCATATACATAATGAAAACATGTTTCGCGCAGACTGTGAGAGTTGGTTGAATAAACGATGTGTTTATGAATAAATAATGATTTTCATTCTTTTGTTCACTTTTCTTTTCATCTTATTATCATTAATCTTCATTGTTTATCAAAATGGTAAAAACGTATTTTCAGCGTTCATTCGAGGTACATGTTTTGTGTTTAATAGAACCTTATAAGAACATAAAACATTTTTCGCTTTTTTTACCTTTTCTAAGCTCCAATGCGTATAAAATGCTTACAAAATTGAAAACAAAATAGCGGTCGGGTTCTAGAAATGTTTTGAGATGATTGGTGCTTTTAATTTTCTCTGCTATTTTGTATCCACACAGAAATTCAGCATTCACCACAAGCAATATCTTGGTGATGAGAGATGTCAAGGCGTTCATCCGTTCATTATTCAGACTCGACCACCAGAGCAAGCACTAACAAACAGCTGACGAGGGCTGAACCAAAAAGCGGTTCTAAATCCGAGCCTGGTGCTTAAATCTTTCAGATTGCGGTGAGAGAAATATGCTCATTCACTGATTGATATTATGGATTCTTTATGAGATAATTTTCGACATTTTAATCACGATGTTTTATTGTTTCCACCTCACTTGACCTTCAGACGGGAAAGTCTATAATACTCTCTTTAAACGAAAAGGTTAAACCTTTTTGTTAACTCGTTCGTTAAACTATTTCACGTACACACCCTTACACTTTTTTGGTAAGACCCAGCCAAGAAATTTTGTTGATATTCTGTTTTTTTAAGTTAAAAATGGCCACATGGCTCTAAACGTTAGCGGCAAATTTTGGAAAATTTTGTAATTTTGAAAAAAAAACTTGGAAAATTTTTTGAAGATTGGAACATTTTTGGAAGCGCCCGCCTTGCGGGAAGAAAAGTATACGTTTAGGTCAAATGCAGAAATGTCTGCTACCGTAATTAATTGTTCTTCGCGTTTCGAATTTTCTACTTCTCAACATACAGGAGGAGTGTAAACAATAATTAAAATGCCGTTATCCTTTACAAAATTGTCACATTTAACGACAGTTTAATTGTATTTTACACTTCTCCTGTATTTGAGAAGTGGTGATGTATCCGCCACTGCCATGGAAACTGTCTGTAATAGTAATCGTGTATAAAGACTCGCTGAACGGATAGATTGATTGTTATTTATTGTAAAAAAAAGAAGCAAATTCGATCAATTTTTGACTTCTTAAATGACCGTTCTGAGGGGCAAAACCAGACTTCTGCTCATGCTGCTCAAGCAGGGGGTGAAGTTGTCAGTGAAGTGTTTATTATAGCTATTTCTCTATACTAATACAGGTAGAAATGCATCACTTTAAAATCAAATTTTGTATCTGCCCCCTGAAAATCAACATTTTTGTTGTTTGTTTATTTACAGGGTGTAATTGTAGGTAAGGTCATAATAAAAATGGGTATAATCAGGGGAAAGGAAAGACAATTTTATATATAAATCAAATAAATATGATTAAATTAAATAAAATCAAGATAATTAAAATTCATGTATATACACCCCTTCAAGTTACAAACTCCAAAATATATCTTCGTACAGCGTGCTTAAAACCAATTTCCAATTAAGATAACTAGAAATGGAAAGATTTTGTCTTGAACTGAACCGGGAGTTTATAAAATCAGCCTTCTTCAATCATTTATACTGCTGTTTGAACACCCTTAACATCTAAATTGGCGCAATTACGTACTCCATAAACTATTTACCACTACCGCTTACGGCTAAAGGTTAATTTCCATTCCAGCTGTTTTTGAGCTTGGGAGATAAAAGCGCAGGCAATTTTTGCGACGGCGATTTTTGCGCATGTGCAATAGAGATTTTTTTTACGTTTTTTGAGGTAGCGGCCATCGAGTTGAATGAAATCAACTTTGCGATCGATGGCCACTACCTTGTAAAAATCGCCACCGATTTTGTCGCCCAAGCTCAAAAATAGCTTAATGGAAATTCACCTTATTGGAATTGTGTTGATGAAAATACAGGATGGGTTTTCTAAGCTTCATATAACTGATTATTATATCACCCTATAGCAAAAAAAATATTGATATCACCCAAATTAGGGGGAAAAAAACAAGCAGCCCATGGTGGCGGATCGGGAGGAGTGCAAACATTTCAGAAGGAGAGCGAACTGTAATTTATGTGATAAAGTCAATGAATTATTAATTAATTACAATTCACTCTCTTCCTGAAAATTTGAACCCCTGCTAGATCCGTTGCTGGTCTACATACTGTTCTATAAGTAAGTCCTAAAATCTAACAAAAAAAATCTTTTAGACATTTCGAAACAGTCTTGTAGTACAGGTTTTGGTTGAAATAAATAATTAATATAATTAAATGCACGCTACTAATTAACACCATTTGTTAAAATATCTTTTAAAGATTATAAATAAATTTCATTGATTATCATACTAATTACTATGAAATTCCGACCTGTGGAGAAGAGGTTTTTTATTACCACAACAGCGTGTTGAACTGCGAAAAACACTCCCCCTCCCCCTACAGCGAAAAATCCCCTGAATACGCTTAGTATGTATATTATAAAAATAAAGACCGCTGTGAATCAGAAGTTTTGATCTACTATTATACAGTGTATCAAAAATATTAGAAGTGAACTCATTTTCTAACTCATTTTCTTTCGGGGAGCACTGTATCTTTAATGTTAATTTTTTAAGTTTTTATAACAAAGACTAACCTAATATCGTTTATTTAACAATACATGTTTAATTATAATGCTCAGGGGGGATAACTCTTCAACTGTAAGAAGTTTTTTTATTTATATACCCTGTAAACTTTTATCATCAGATCAATACTATAAGAACAACGATAATGAAAGAAGAAAATACGCCACAATATATATAGCATGAAGTGAATTTAGCTTCACCTTTCATACTTTAAGTCCAAAACGTAAAGAAACAAATCTAATTTTTCCTGATTCACATACGGTACGTATATATATATTATATTAATTTAAAATATTAACCCCAATTCTTATTACATAACCCCGTAGAAAAAAAATTACCCGTGCGCTAAAGACATTTTTAATATTATAATATATATATCTGGTCGTAAAAGAAGAGAGGCAACCTGGAATAAGTTCGAGTGTTGTCAAGCTTTAACATTTCTTGTAGATTAATACACCGAATGCCTTCCTAATAATATTGGGATAATTATAACAAAACAATTAACTTACTAGTACTAAATACAATAACACTCAATTTATTCCAGGTCAAAGCCTATTATGACCAGTCTAAATTATTTACATGCAGCCCTCAAAAATAGAAATGTTGTGAAACTAATATAATTACCAAATAGCATCCGGAAATGCAGTAATACAAAAATTTTCATCAACGGAGAATTGTTTTGATTTGTACTAATAACTAACGATAACATATCTGATCATACAGAGTATTTATGAAAAGATTGAAATGAGCAAAAGCTACTTAAAATATTGCCTAACTAATTCGTCCTTTGGGGACAAATTTGCAATTTTATTGAATTAACTTAAAAGGACAACATTATATTTAAATATTATTTGGACAATAATCATATATGAGCTTATATATACATGGTATTCTGGTAAATTTTATTCCATTTATTATATTTTCATGTACTTTGTACATGAACATACCATTAAAAAAACAAAACATGACAGGCCACAGGTAGCACATAGTGTCATTTCAACTACTTCCAATAAGTTCATCAGTTGAATTACTAAGGTGAACACAGAAGTAATTTTGATCAAGGATAAGCTCCAGCCAGATCATTTGGTTGGCCATCACCATCCATCAATTTCGCATTCATCTCCGCGTCGTCTGCTGAAGATGTATTTGAATCACCTCCTCCCCTATGGATACCGAAAGGAAGAGTTTAACAAAACAATTGAAATTCCAGGGTGAAATTATTAAATCCCACGGTAAAATTATTAAATCCCACGGTGAAATTATTAAATCCCACGGTGAAATTTTTAAATCCCACGGTGAAATTTTTAAATCCCACGGTGAAATTTTTAAATCCCACGGTTAAATTATTAAATCCCACGGTGGGATCTTAACAGGAATCGATCTTCATGATCAAATCTCACTGGTGATATTTTTTATCGAGTTTTGATTATTTTTGGCGTTAGTTTTCAATTTAGTTAGTTTTCAAAGATTAAACAGAGAATTTCTTTTTTCCCGGATAATATGACCAAAACTCATGGCAAAAACGATAGATAAAATATCACCCGTGAGATTTGATCATTTTCACCGTGAGATCGACCCCGGTAAAGAAAGATCCAACCGTGGGACCATTTCATAATTTGTCCCTGTGTTTCTGGATACAAAAACAATGTTGCGATGTATGTTATGTAAATCAGCTCAAGTGACAAGATCACGTAAATAAATCGTTGCACGAGATCAGGATACCTTATCGGTCCTTTTTTAGGCGAACCTTAATTAACACCGGCCCCTTTTTCATAAAATAACAACTTTTTCGTCCTTTTTACGCCGGCCGTTTTTACGTCGGAGGCCAAAAATTACCGCCATTTAAGGCCATAAGGTTGCCGTTTTGTTGGGGTCAATCGCCATATCAGAACTGGCGGTGACAGAAAGCTCTAACCTTCAATCTTTCGGTTACAAGGCAAACACTCTACTGAATGAACTATTCGACCTTTTATTTTAAAAAGTTCTCAATCAAAAGTTTTATTTGACAGTGCCGAAACAGCTAGGGTTATCAAGGGAGTACCTGAGGGCTGGCCCTAAATGGCCTTTTTGTGCTAATTGATCCACTAAAACTTTTCAAACTGGATGTTGGCTCTGGCTTACTTCACTTAAATTATATTTACACTAAAGGAAACGATCCATTACGGTAATAATAATGTTGTACATTTATAGTGGCCAGATAATCGAGACCACATAAAGTGCTGTAATTGTTTTCACTGGAGGCTATTCACCCCGTGAAACACCTACAAGGAGCTTTATAGAATTAACAGTGATTAGCAATTTTCACCACCGAAAGATTTACGTTTAACTATTATAGAGGCCCACCCAACAGTATAAATGGTTCCAAAATAAATCAACATACAGCCATGGCCCATTGAACGAGTGAGAGAATTTGGCCACATGCATTCAACTTACTTTTTACCGATAGCAAGTACACCATATAACGCACCCAGCACAATACAAGCACCGCTACCAATAAATATTGACATTCCTGGACACATAACAATGGGTGGGACACCAATTCTATAAGTTGAAATAATGATTCAAACATTAAACTTAGAATTATATGAATCATTGTATCTTATATATATAATATTTCCCTATAATTAAATTACAATAGGGACGTGACGAGATAGCATTGTACCGCCACAGACGCCCAAAACAATCACAAATAAATCTAAAGTCTCCGATTAAAAGCGGTACTTGTGTATATTAAAATATTTCGATGCTAAGATAGAAGCAATAACAGCAACTTCATTAGACATTGACAAAAGCCCATCAGAGTTTTCTCTTCGGTTTCCTTCCCCCATATGTCAAAATGGTTTATAGCGTATATGAAATACGTGCCAAAAAGACCAAGCACTCATAGTTCTGATCCGAAAGCTTGGGACCCTCTGTATGATATTCAAAAGATGGAAAATCAGGGAATTGAAAACAGCACTTTGAACGAAATTTGGCAAACTTTGGATTTTGGCGAGGTTGTTGTCAGGTTAACTGCATTGGCACATGTGATAAAGTATCTACACAAGAGCTTTAACAAGGTAAAAAAATACGATAAGAAAACAAATTTATAAATTCAAAAACCAAAACAAAAACCTGAACTTACAATAAATAAAGCGCTGCTCTGATCCAAAACCTGAAATGTACTTCCACCCAGTCACTAAGTTTGACAGCTACTTCAGAAAAGGAACATATGACTGGAGCTTCTAAGCATAACACCAATAAAGCAAATACGCTGAAAAATGAAAAACATTTGTTGAGTTATTTTAAGTTGTTATTTTAAGTTGAGTTTTCTGCCGCATGTTTATATTCACAGAAATTTTTGAATTCTTCCATAAAGAAACAATGTTTGACGTCAATTCCAGAGCAATGTTGACATGACTTTTTGGTTGATTCCAACCCAAGGAACATACTTTGCTCCCTGATGCATGGGTCGCGGCGCTCCTAGGTACCTACTTAGGGCTCCAAGACCAAAAAATAAGCCGTGACTAACAGGACACTCCAGATGGTATCGACGTTGATTAAAGGAACAAAGTATCAACTTTTGTATTTCTAAAGATTATTTATACAGACCAGTTATGAGCAGATATGCTTAATTCAGTTCCTTTCAAAAATATTCATCAGGATTGTAAAACGAAAGAAGGGAGGTCCAGTCTGATGATTCTTCAATAGTTTTAGTTTTTATTTCAGAAAACATCTCATTGATTTTTTCCAAAGGGCATCATTATGATTTTTGAAATCAGAAACAAAGCTTTTTTAGTAAGCCTAGATTACGACTTAATGAGTATATTCAGGGGCAGATCACGACTTCTCCTCATGCAGATAAATTCAGGGCAATAATGGCGTCGAAGTGTATTTCGATAGCTCTTGATTTTCTGATTTTCTGATTTTTTAAAAACAATTAGATAGAGGACATTAACTTGTAGTAAAACTTGTCACAACATTTTAGTATGAAAAATATTTTTTTCTATAAACAACTTTCATTCTACATATCAAAAATTCATGAAATTTGAGAATGTTGTATATGCTATAGTTCGCAAAATATGACCTTTTCAGATTTGAGTAGGAATAAAATGAAATCTGTATCTATGCTTAGATTAAATTTTTTTATTAAATTTAAAAATCTTACTTACATTTGAATGATTCCAGAAACAAAACATTTTCCTGAGATTGTGACCATAGCAAACAATCCAGTTGATAACATACCTAAAAGTTAAAAAGAAAAAATGTTATTTGATTTTAGACAGAACCTGAGCAATGGACTATCAATTACAGATTACCTAGAGAACTTGATGTATATATTATAGTTAAAGAAGATAATATATTTTTTAATTGTTAAAAATTGTCTTATATATGTGACATTCCACGCGAAAAGGGGAATCTCAAAGGAGTGCTCGCACGAGCACTCGCGTAAGGGTTCGCACGAG
>JAUKWF010000332.1:0-13020 GCA_032356525.1 Eutonina indicans
CTGGTCAACAAAATGAGCTTGTTAAGAATTTGGTTACAAGTGGGCTTTATATGCAAAAAATCATCGACATTTGCTGAAGTCTTTCTGATTCTTATTCTATATTTGTGATTCATTATATAAGACATTTTGGACTTGTTAATGCAATTCTTTAGAAAGATTTCTTGGTCACAAGTGGGTTTTCTATGCAAAGAAACATCGATATTCGTTGTTCTCTTTTTTATTCTTCATATGTTATCATGATCCTTTATATAATTTCGTAGCCGTCAAAACCAATTGCACATCGAACATACTTTACACCAATAAATTTGACATCAATTTTGAAATCCTCTAATTATGGCGCATCATATGAGCACTAAATTAGTAGCATTTTGTCATTTTCTTTTTTTTTAATCAGGCTCGCGGGTCAACCGCGGGTCAATATGTGTCCAATCGTGACGTCATAGAATCTTACAGATGCAATATTTCAGTATTGAAACATACTAAAAACTATATAAAAGCCATTTTAAAATTATCAATACTAGGCACACGTATATGCAAGGTACGGAATCAAAAACGTTATGGCAATTTAACGATAGGGAAAATTTGTTCGACCAGGAGTTTAATTTAAAACAATTTGGCGAACATCAATAACAACCTGTTTTTGTATTATCAAAAGTATCAGTAGATCTATATACAGAATCTGGTCTGAAATGTATTAGAACACACACATAGAATGTCATATAAAAATGAAGGGGCTTGAAAATAAACATTATTGTAGTACTAACAAAGTATTGGTATAAAAGTTCAAGACTAATAATCTGTTTAACAATAAAAAAATGTTTCTTAAAAATTAATCATATTCATATCATTTGGAGAATTACAAGAAATCGTTTAAAATAGTCAAATTTGCTATCCACTACAATTTTACAATATAACGTAACCACTGCTTTTAACTGTAGGAACATGATTATAACGTCGGCGACAGGATCAGCTACAGCGGATCTGAATAGTATAAAATGAAATTCTTTAAGTTAAGAAGCATGGTAATATGTTTTTACCCAGACAAAGCAATCAACTTACCAACAAAGTTGCTTTGGTCAACTTGACCTTGTAGTCGCTCTAAATCTTCTTTAAAACCCTCCAACTCGCTTGTTAACTCCTCAATCTTTTTAGTCTTAAACTAACAAAAATGACAAGTCTTTTATTTTGAAAGTATAGGTTTCTTTATTTAAAGATGAGTGGCCACCAGGGATTGTTGGTGGTGGTATAGTTTTGGAAGCAATTTCGGGTGTCGATGTTACCTTAGTGGGAGTTTGCGTTGTGATTTCCCCCTCTAAGCTCAATAGTGAAGTGTCCAACTCCTCTCCGAAAGTAATAATTTTAGT
Source organism: Eutonina indicans (assembly GCA_032356525.1). NCBI lineage: Eukaryota > Metazoa > Cnidaria > Hydrozoa > Leptothecata > Eirenidae > Eutonina > Eutonina indicans. The sequence continues at coordinate 1,365 of JAUKWF010000332.1, forward strand.
GCCTTCCTCATTAAAATAAGTGTCTTTAAAAAAAGTGAACTTCCTTTTCAATCAAGATTTGCTTTTGTTCATTTTTATCTAGTTTCCATTCTATTTGGTAGCTTTCTTCGTTTTGTCTTTTTTTACTTGCGGTTCTTCCAGGTTCTTAGGCTTCTTTGGTTCTTCCGGCTTCTTTGGTTCTTCTGGTTCAGGCAAAATCTCAAGTAAATCGCTAGATTTTCTTTTTGATATTCTTTTCGCAGGAAGCATATTTTCTTTTTCGACCAGAGGGCAGAGCTCGTCGATTCTTTTTTTTGCAGATACTCTTGTTGCTACAAAATAAATTAACGTATCATAATTATAATTGTTTTGATAATAAATGGTAAGAAACAGGCGTTCACATGTCATACTTCTATCTTAAGTCAATTTCTTTTTAAAAAATTAGAAAAACTCATCTGAGTATTTCCACCTGTAATTGTAACAAAATCTACCATCATTTATAAGTGTGAATCATCATAGACGACTTGCTATTAGAGCTATCCTGTTTGTTTGACGATTACCAATAACCATATGTCTCGTTTATGCTGTTTCATAGCAACACTTCAAATTTTTAAACCTTCGGGCAGATCAATTTTATGTCCACATCCAAAGTTACGCTGTCATCAGACCTAGTGACAGCAATGTAATTATCTCTTGAAGCCGTTATGAAAAACTTAGAGGGGCTGTCGATAGTCTTTTATATTAAATTCGTGTCCGTTAAATCTTTAGTCCATGGGTAACCGTTAGTTACAAATAAATTCGTGTCCGTTAAATCGTTAGTCCAGGGGTAAGCGTTAGTTCCAAATAAATTCGTGTCCGTTAAATCGTTAGTCCAGGGGTAAGCGCTGATTCCAGATAAATTATTTTCTGTTAAATTGTAGTCCAGGGGTAAGCGTTCCAAATAAGTTCGTCTTCGTTAATGGAAGTCCAAAGTTAAGCAGTCAGTTAAGGTTTATAAATTATAATTATCACTTATTATTGTCAGAACAATTTTATCTATATTGGCAGTTGAAAAACTTTTCTCGTGCGAAAGTCTCGTCCTCTAGCTCTAGTAGATAAAGTACAGACTTAAATCTGACAAAAAACAACAATTTATTTAGTGTTTGTTTTCAATAAATTGACAGATTTGACCATTTTATCTGCTTTATTTATTTTGACATTATATTGAAAATGTTTTAAAATCATGACAGTTAAAAGTAACATGTATGTTAAAGTAACTTTTCAGTTTAGTCTGTATTTTAAAATTTTTGACTTGTTTATACAAATTAATAGCCGGAAATCATATAAAAATTCAGTCTGTGTATTCCTACGGCAGGTTATTTTTAGCCTGTCGTGAGAATAGCAGGCTCGTCTTGGCTTCGATATTCCAACAACAGAAAATCTACGCCCAAACCAATCTGCCGTGAGAATAAGCGTACTTTAAAGTTAACAGCCAGTCGGTTAGAAAAATAAAATAAAATAATTCATTAATTATTTTCTTAGCTTTAAATCACATGCACTTAATCAAAAATAGATAGAAATGATAGTCGAAATAAAATACCTATAGTCAAGGAACAAATGCTGGTCTATATCTGTCAACACCTGTTTTCTTTAAGGCCGCCTGCCACGAGAAACCCGGGCCGTATAGTTATGACAAGGATTGAGTTAATAATTACGTATGCACGCTCTTCTGAAATTAATTCGTACCGGTTAGCAGATGTTAATTATTCCTAATTCTCTCCAAACGTTTTGGGCGTTCGTGTAATCTTGTTGAATGATGTCGTAGTACAATAACATGCCATAAAACTTGTCAATTTAGGGTAGTGTTCTTTCCCTAAAGCGGTGTATGTCATCCTTATATTCGTAAGAGTATCTTTCCGCGTCATCAGTTCCAGATCTCTTGCAACCTTTAAAAATAAACATGTGAAACATAAAGTGAAACGTAATATTTTTAACAATAAATTTCTTTCTTTTTTTAAGTTGCGAGAAACAACTAGTTTCCAAGAAATTTTACGTACTTCAGATAACACCTTTCTTTTTTGTTCATCAGAAACTAGTTCAGGTCTCACGTTAACATTTCGATAATCACCGGTTTCTTTTAACATTGCATCGAAATCATGCTCATAGTCATCAAAATTGAATGACTCATCATCAAGTTATTGTTATGTGATGGGCTGTCGTGCGGCAACCTGTTGTAAATCGAGTTGACGTTGGATAGGTAGATGTCATTGTGCGGAACCATGCTTGCCTATTAGGTACCAAGTTAACCTCCGGAAAACTTGTAGTTCCTGATTTGATTTACGTAAATTATAAACGAAGTTAGAAAGTGAAGATGGTTTGAATTGACACGAGTCTTAAACGTAATATCTCCGACTATAAACGACATATATTGCTCTTTGTTATTGGGGATACAAGTTACAGGTACATGATGTTGTTTAACAGCAGGGAGAATCAGATGACTGTCATATCCTTTTAAATTATGAATAAAGACTGGTATCTTTACTTTCTCTGGTTTAATTTTGAGCTGCATATTACAGAAGGAATGTACAGATCTCCAAAACACCGCGGTGACATGGTATTGATCTCTTACTTTCTCATAATTCAGGTATTCTCGTCATTCTTCATTTGTTTCCAATCGTTCTTTGCAAAGATAACAGAGTTTAGCCTGATCGTACTGCTGCTATCAATGTCAAGGCTTTCATTGATATTTTTCTTTTATGGATATTTCTTATTTCTGTCCTATGACCAATACATAATCCAAGAAAATTTTGGCACTGTTATCGTTTGTGTAGATTTAATTTTTATAATTAAGTAAATGCATATTGCTTTTTCACCTATATTGACTTGTAGTTAAACATTTGTAAAATTTGTAACGTAACGCGATTTGTACACGAGTTTTTTCTAATGAAACTTTGTAAGAATTTCATTGTTAATGAAAGAACTTGATTAAATCTAATTATAATTGATGACGTCATGTAATGACGTCATAATACAAAAATGAAGATTATATAATTTTAGCCAACTTTGACGTCAAAAAAAATTTGACGATAATTTTTTCATGATAATAAACATGTGTACCAAATTTTAAATATTTTAAATAGTTAACACCATCATTTCAGGAATAACATAGGGGGACCAAATGGTCCCCCCCCCCCAGCAACCGAGAGCCCGCAAAAGCCCAGTTTCTAATAGTGTTAAATTGCAAAAGTTTTTACATTTTTATAATACAATATTCAGTCTTGGCGTGGTGTAAAGTTTTCTTTTTATTAAAGACAATAATTAGATTTAATATTCTTTTGAAAGAAATTGTATTGTTTCTTTTTCATACAGCTTATGAAGTCGTGCAGAAGTTATCTATTATTTCATTTATGTAAAAACAATGAAAAAAGGAAAGATAATCAAAAACTAAAACTATTTTTTGAAAGACTGAAAGAGCGTGTATACAACAAGTTTCATATGAAATTGAAATACTGAGTGGGTTTATCATTGTAAGATGTAGAGGGGAGTGTGTTAGTTTATTTTTATTGTAGTACGAGTGTGCTACACATGTAGATTAACTGCTAAGATTTTTTTGCTCGTTTTGTCATTGCAAAGATTTATAGAGAAATCATTTTTTTGATGTAGTGGTTTTTTATTTTCTAAGGTTCTTAAAGATTGAAACCTAAAGATTGGTTACGGATGTGTTTTCTCATGGGTTCCATTTAGTGAGTAATTTGTGTCAATAGATTTCCTTTTCCTACTGAAGGAGATTTTGATGGTTTTTGTAATATTTATTTTCAGACGCCATTTCGAGGACCATTGAATAATAGTAAGATAGTATTTTTGATTTCATCAGATCCTGGAGCTTTGTGGATTTTTTGCTTAGTGGAGGAATCGGTTGTTGTTTCTTTATAAAGTTTTTTCTCCAGGTTTCAATTCTGGTGCTTAAGTTTTTGTCGAGATTTAGGTTGTTTGTTGAGGTGTCATTATGTAGATGTTGGATAAAATTGATTCTGTTTTTTTTAATGCTGTTCCAGCATTCCATAAAGTTGTCATTTATCTCTCTGACTCTTTATCTAATTTAGTTTCGTTGTTTTTATTTCTTTATTTTGTTGGGGAATAGGTTTAGCTGTAATTTGATAGATGTAGATTTGGTAAGTTGGTATCGTCTTAGTAGTTCCTTTTTGGTTTTAATGATTTGATAGCAGAATGTTATCGTAGATGAAGTCGATTTTAGCATTTAGTTTGATTATAGATTTATTGATAATTAAAGAGAAAAGATTGAAGTTGAAGGAAGATGTTAATTTCAGTCTAGAGTTGACTTTGTGGTATAGTGGAATGATAACAGGAGCAGTGATTGTGTATTGGTTATCGAGGTAAATGTTAAAGAGATTCGGAAGGTGGTCACTACCCACGGTGTCGAGTTTGGAGTTCTTGATATTATTTATGTCTGACTGGCCATTGAAACCACCAATTGAGAAGGCTCTTCAAAACAGTATGGTGTGTGCCATGTCGGACGATCAGTCCGTCATTTACTTACCCGCTTTAAAGAGCACAGGAGAGTTTCTAGTCCAGTTGCGAAAATCATCACTATTTAGATCCATTGATTTCACATTGCAAAGTCGCGCATCCTTTCAAATTGGTAACCACTTACACTGTATAGCAGTCGAGGAAGGGTTCAGTAAACCAACCCTTTGAGCAGCCTTCATCCTGAACGTTTCCCGTACAATTCCCCAACCGGATAACTCTTCAACCGGACAACTCCCTGATCGAACAATTCCATGACTACTTGATTGTTTTATATTTTTTCAAAAGACTATTTTCATATTTGTTTTGTGTATATAAATACTGTGAACAATTTGTATAGTGTAACTATAATACTTGTTTCGAGACATTTAGACATATAAGCACATAATTGTTTTAGGAACCGTTTCACCCTGCTTTCAGTAACTAAAATATAACAAGAATAAGAATAATGCTTACATCAGTTGTTTATTTCGTCTATCCTTACCAAGAACCTACCCTAAAACCAAGCTATATTAATATTGTTATAACAATTAAAATTAGGTATATTTGTAGATTTAAATTACCTCAACATGGAGTGAAAACAACTGTGAATAAATGCCTTCGACATGTTTGTGTTTGCTGCTTCTGATAGGCTATTGCATTTCTTAAATGTTTCTTTTAAAAACCACAAAACCGCGTTATTTATTTTTATTATTTGAAAATTCATATTGCATGGTCTTGTTTGTTTGACATAGGAAAACGTTTATATATCTCACCTGCGCCTTTTTTAAATAGTCCTCCTTCATGAATAAATATTTACACTGAATTATGTCTTTCTTTTTTTCTAGCTAGTCTTAATTAAAGTTTCCAAATATGGTGAAACTCGCATAATATCACTTTGATCATATCGTTTAAAATCGTCATTTAACAGGCTTATTTGTGTTTGATTTCTGATAGTCATGTCCTTGTTAGAGAAACGCCATCTTAACCAACTGATTAGTTGTATATTATAAACTGGATTTTTTAATAGCAGATCTCGTGACAGAATTGACACAAATGCTTTATCTTTGAAAATAAACGGTACATTATAAATACCTGAAATTATTTGGAGCATATAATCTTTTGACTGAAGAAAAAAAAAATCAATTTTCTATATGCTTAAAGATATTACACAATTCTAGAATAAAATCAGGCTTTGGCAAATTTCTCAAGGATGCAGATTTAGGTTATCATTAATGTTTACGAAGTAGGCTTTAAAATTAAGACATATGATGTTTTCATATTTTATTACATTATTATGATCGCATAACAGAACTATAGTTTCAAGTGCCTGTGAGTGTTTGGATAAATAATATTTGGTTGTATTCCATTCCAAATTTAGCTGACATTTCCAGTTGGATGTGTTTTTTTGGTTTTCTCTCTTCCATTGTTTGAAAACCTTGTTTTAGTTTTTATTTTAAGTCAGGTTAGAGCACCAATTACCCCAAGCATTAGGTAAGTCAAGGTTTTTCCATAAATTATCGGTAATCCTTTGAATGACTTGCAGCATTACAGGGTGTTCACACCTTTTCAACAATTCCGGTTCGATATCATTGGTCGCCTTGTTAGGTTTCAGCACTTGTATGGTTTTCTGGATTTCGTCTAATGTTGGCGGACTGTCATTTATATGAATGTTGCTTGATATATTTTGCAATTGCTGGACGAAATTTGGCAGGTTTTCATTTAGCTTCTCGGGAGTTGAAGTTTCCGATGGATCATCCGGGTTGAAGTGAGATTTAAAGTGACTCATTAGTTTTTCAGAAGAATACGTACTTTTAACTAGTCGGAGTGTGGTCTCTTGGTTTCGAGCTTTTTGAAAAAGTTTGTCAAGCTCCTTGATAATTGCAAGGCTGTTGATCTTTTCAGCTTCCTTTTTATAATGCTCGTTTCTAAAGAAGCGGGCTCTCAGCCTAATCTATTTTCGGATTGATTTGATACTTTTTGGATCAGCATTATGAGTTGTCAGTTCAATCTTTTTGGTGAATAATTCTTGGAGCTTTTCGTCATTGTGCCAGGGTTGACTATTCTTGCTTTGTACTTTAATGGGTAATGTAGTATCTGCGCTTTCTCGTACGGCGGAAATGAGTTCTTCATTAAGTTCAGAGTTTGGTAGATCTACATGTAGGTTGGTCAATTTCTCAGCAACAGTTTCTTGAAACGAGTTTGAGATCTCATCATTTATTGCTTTGAAATTAATTCCGTTCTTTTTCGGTGGAACAGTACGACGAACATAACGCGAGACTTTAGTACAAGGGGTACGTAAGTTTGCTATAACGAGTCGGTGGTCGCTGTCAAAGTCGAAAGAGTTGTAAACGCGACAGTTTATTACATATTGTCGTAGCCAACTTTCAGCTAGAATAAAGTCATTCACCTTATTCGTTTTACCATCAGGAGAATACCAAGTAACCCGTCTACACTTCTTATGGTTGAACCAAACGTTCAGGACGGAAAGTTTATGAACGTTAAAAAATTCATGAAATATTTCACCATTGTTGTTTGCGGCCATATTTGTTGAATCTTGCTCACTTTTAACTTTGAATTGCTCTTCTCGTCTAACGTTAATTTGAATGCAAGTATAAAAATCCTATTAGTTCAGAGTTTTGAATGACTGCATTTTTTGTATTACCAATATCTAATAATTTTTCATTAAATTAAATCCTTTCATTAAAATCCTTGTGTCATTACATGTGTGTGTGAACAGTGACTGAGAATCATGTCATTAAACTGTAATCATTTGCTTTTAAATCTTTAAACTTCCAACCAGTAGCAAGAACTTAGAGACCAAAATAAATTTTACTGTATGTAATACTACAATTGATGTAATATCCAGATCAAGGGTGTTGGTTTTACCAGCTCGCAAACCAACAATTGGGTAGACATGCATTAGTACAAACTTTTTTCATCTTCTTAATCATTTACTATTAAACCATTTCGTGTAGAACACTGCAATGTTCTAACAATTCTTCTTTAAAACATCCTTTAAAAATGGTGATGCAACTTAACCAATAGTTACAGTCTTCTACAGGCTTGGCTGTTGCACCATTTCTCATTTTTTTACATTATACTTAAAAAAAAAAAAAAAAATGAACCACCAATTTACTTTAGTTTTATTACTTTAACTTACACTCTTTAATTCTAAAAGGTACCTGTCAATAAAAAAAGTGAAATTACAAATGCGTAATATTCCACAAATCTGAATTTAAAACAATGCATTTTTGTAATTTTGTTAAGAATTATCTCTTGCTGACATTATCAAAATGTTATTTAAATATAAACAACCAAAATATGCTTGCCTGCAAAATGAAATTATTTCACTGTTTTCTAGTTGTTGATCCTTAAAACATAATGTTAATGACTTTGTTTGGTACATTAATGTCAATCAATATTAAAAGAAATTAACTTGAATTAACAATTTAAATCGTTACTGATTTGTCGGAATTCTACAACTCAATATCACCTATGTCTTTTTTATGCACGTTAGTCGTATAGACGTATTCCACCTATTCTTATTTGTGTAGTTTTGACACTTGTATGCTATATATATAATGGCAATTAATTTACCACCTCAACCTAGTAAAGAAAATATTTGTAAAAAGCATTATGATTGACGTAATTTACATAGCAACAAATACATTTTTGTCTTTAGTAGTATTACACCTATTCTTATTTGTATAGTTTTGACACTTGTATGCTATATATAAAGAATATCCTCTTAAAATAATTTTTTCTGTATTATTAAGTGTAGAACAACCTTTTTGATTCAATAACTCGATAGTGCATCCCATTTTTGGATATCACGAAGTTGTTTTAAAAAAGTTTCTATGGTCGAAGACCTACAGATCTACATCTACAGTTGTCATATTATAAGCCCTTTCTCTGTCAGTTGATATTTAAGTTCTAACGTCTTCTAGTTTAAATTTATCAGTATAGAAATCCAGATTTCAAAAATTAACTCAATTTCTAACCGACTCGTCGTAGTCGTTTTTATCTTTTTCCTCGCCGTCCCCAATTTTACTTTTTATTTGGGCTAATTTTGCTAACTAAATAAAATGGTATAGTTTATTTTTCAATGCTTTGATAGACAACACATAACAACACACTTTTTTCTAATTTGGTGTTGTATTTACATTTTTCTCTGTTTAAAAGCCTGATTTTCAATGTTCTTAACTATTTTTAAACTAACACGCGTACAACAGTTTGGTTGTTGTTTTTTCCAATTCGTTTTGTGTGAGTTGTAATGTTTGACGTGTTTCAGTTAATAATTCAAAGGTTGATTTTGCTTCATTTCTGTCTTCTGCTATCTGGTATAATATCATTTTTGTATGTTTGTTATTGTCTATTGTTTCGTGACTCTCCAAATCCTTTCCCATAAACTAAATAATGATAATAATACTAATCTATTGAGTAGTAATTTACGTGAATATCGAGTGAGTTACTTTTAGGGACAAAAATTAAATTTCCGCAAAGATGAATATTTGACAATGAAAGACAGAGGGTTGCATGACCACTAGATTTGAAGCATTGTTTCGATGAAAAATGCAGAGACTTTAAGATGCTTGTGATTCTTCCTTAATATCAGGTACATAGTAAAAATAGTGAAAATGCTTATCAAAGCGAAATGACGTGATGAAAGGAATCAGTAAAAGAGTGTTTATTTCGATTTTTTTTTACACCAGGATAGTTTGGACTTGGTGTGAAGAAGCAATTGTTGATTTCTAGAAGAGCATCACCTAGTTTTGAGATAACTTCTAAGAACACATTCTCAAAACACATATCGCTCTCAGCTATTCAAGTTGATCTCTTACTGGGTTATGGAAGACATATGCATGTCATAGTCATAGTTGAGTTAAGATAGAGATACATTTTTGTATTTTTAAATAAAAGATGACATAATATGTGTTCGAAACTTATAACTTCGCATTTCAAACCTTTTTTGTTTTATCATTCTCGCTGTTTAACACTTTGCTAAGTTTATCATCGATTTTAATTTATCAGGGTGATTGTTATTGTATATATTTTATATAAAAAAGGTAAATAAAAAAAGAAGAATAGAGAGCAAACGTGGCAACTACGTGGCCTAGTACAAAAAGTTAAGTTTGGGAGGTATAGCTTTTCCACTCGTTTTTTAAGTGCTCCAACACTAAATTTTAAATTATATTATAAGCAATCATCGGTGACATCGGGAGCTGGAAAACTGCATTCCTGATTTGATTTTGGTATTTTGGTTAGACTCGTCAAAACCATTTCTTCAGGATTTAAATTCGGATATCTCTGTGGAATTTTTAACTTTTTTATTTCTAACTTGAATAAAGATGCAATGTTATGAAGCTCGTTGTTGTAAACAAATTCAAAACAAGCATGAAGTGTTGGCATTTTCCAAAGATCGGTCCATCAACTGAGAGAGTATTTTTAAGATTAAATGCATTAGCAGAACTTCCATCGTTTGGTGTTTTGTGTCATAATGACGGTTTTGTACTGACAAAATGTGCCTGTCCAATATGTCCAATAATTATGTTACCTGTTGGTGGTGAAAGTCTAGGATGGACAATTCTAGTCTAGTTGTTGGTTTGAATTGACGATTTCTTTGGTCAAATACAGACATTCTGCAGTTGCATGAATTGCTATATTATCAGCCGATTCTCTATCAGCTGATAACTCCATTATAAAGTCTTCTACTGAAATGTTATCAGTTGAGAAACTCGTCAGGGCGCATTATCGCTTCTTCAACCGCCAGTTTTTTTGTACGGTAAGATTGTGAAATAGTTCCATTTTCCATTGCCACTTTGTGGTTTTACTCTCCATGGGGTTATTAATCAAACCAACCAGCTTGCAAAAAATTGGGTTGAAATGAATTAGTACATGAATGACAAATTTTGTCCCACTAGTTTTTTTTGTTGTTGTTTGAATACGTCAGCTTTTTTTGAGTCTCCTCTTCATCATTTACGGGTGTACCATTTCGTGCATGGCCATGTAATATTTCCTAAAATGGTGATGTAACGTAAAAAATAGTCAACTACTGGTTTGGCTGTTGTCCACAATTACACTATACTAAAAACAGTGGAAACAGTCGAAAAAATGGAACATATATTATTATCTTTAAATTAAATACTTTAAAACAAGAAGAACTGACACTCTTAACTTCAATCAGCTACCTGCCAGTGGAAAAAAGAACATAAAAATATCCCACAAATCAAAACAATGCACTACATACATTTTATTGAGAGATTTTTCATCTTTACGTCATCGAATTTTATAGAGCCATAACGGAAACCACCAATAAATTTGCTTATAAATCCATGCAACAATGCAAATGCAATTATTGCACTGTTGCGTTTTAATTCATGATATATATGTCAATGCCATGAGAATTTATTACTGCTTATATCAAAAGTAGTATTAGCAATAACGACATTTGTGTGTTGCGTGTCTACTTAGAGGTCAATAACGATTTCGTATGTATTCGACGCTAAAGAAAACATTAACGCAAATCATTTCGTATATAACAAACTACGACCATCTCGTACATAATCATTTCATCGTGTAAGATTACAAACACGAAACATTACTCCTTTTGCAAGAGATTTGTTGTTGTAGACTATCAATTTCACCTTTATATAGACCGGTTATTCCAAAATCTCTTAATTTGAGCTCAATGCATTTTGAATGTAACAAAATCGACCATCTCGTACGGAATCATCTTGTCTATGATCACCAACACCAAAACATACTCCTTTTATAATATTCTTGTTGTTGCTTGTTTGCTTACTTTCAATATCTCCTTGCCATAGACTGGTCATTCCAAAATCTCTTACTTGGAACTCAAGTCATCTGGAATATAACAAACAACAACCGTCTCTTACAATCATATTGTTTATGACCATAAGCACCATAAAAGTTAACAATGTGTGCAAGAATATACGATTTTTAAAAGTTTTTTCTTTTTTTCTTTTTTGGGAAAATTTTCTTAAAGTCATATATCACGCTGTTTTCTTAATGTTTTCTTATGCACTCTTCTAATTGATTTGTGTGAATGACGAACTTTAAAGTTTTGCTACAATTGTTGTACTAATTCAAATATCATTATCTATAATAAATCTAATAAGAAAACTATTAAGATAAAAGTATTAAAAAGCGA
>JAUKWF010000334.1:0-13011 GCA_032356525.1 Eutonina indicans
GAGCAATTTAATCGCTCATTATTCAGTACTATCGTATTGAAGAATCGCTCAACTGAATGATTTGATCGCTCTTTTTTTGAGCACTCGCGACAGCGTTCATGTGAGTGCTCAATTGAGATTCCCCTTTTCGAATGGAATGTCACATATATAGCTACTTAAATATCTTATCTGTCAAATATCAGTTCTCGTTAAAAAATGTTTCTTTTTGCAATTTCAAAAAACCAACAAGGTTTAAAATCTTATATATTTTTGTTGTCCTTCCACTTGTGTTTTGCTTACATAAATTCCGTTCAGTTATATCATTTTACATCTGAAATATTTTTAAAACCTCTGATTCAACCAGAACAAATTTACTTTTCATGTTTTCTTACACCAAATAAATCCAGGATTTTTGTTGTACACTATAGCTACTGTACAAACAGAATGCCAATTTGATATAATGCTTTAGATTAACACATCATAACCGACAACAGATCATGTTGTTGTTGTAAGCTATTACGTTATGGTCACAAGGCCAGACATTTCATTTTTTAACTGCAGTGTTTGTTATATGTACTGCACATTGTTCTGCAGTAACATTTTCTTTATTAGTAAAAACATCTCTTTTTAACATTTTCTGCATCTCAAATCAAATACAGTATATGTCTTGTCTTGTCTTATGGCTCTTATTGTTAACCTGACTCTCACGCCATCGTCTACCATTATGAATTAAAATTTCAGCTAGCCTTTACGCACATAATAATGTAGCCTGGGAGTCAAACAGTTGGAACATACACCGCCGCCGCCGCCACCACTCAGACAAGCGCGTTTTAAATACCAGCTGGAGCTAGCGCTCGCTGGTCAATTAAATAACATTATCAAAATTGCAGGTAATAAATAGATTAATTTTACGCAGGTGAACTATTCAAAATGCATTAGGTTTTCTCGTTTATCTCTCAATCGGTATTTATTTATCCCACATTTCATCGCGTGTTCACATCTCTGGAAACACGAGAAATAAACAGAATATCTTATATGAACAAGCACATCAGCATTCTCACAATCCAGCTGCTCAATCGGTTGTGTCTCAGTGTGTCTCTAGGATGTTGCGTTAATAAAGTTTCTTATTTTCATAAGGATAGTGCCAGGACCATTTCAGTATATATCATAGCTAAAGGAATTTCATTTTTACAATTACATGATTAGGTCAATATATTTTAATTTAATTAAGCAAATAAGCACAAACCGAAAACAAATAATTTAACCAAATGACATTGAAGGAATCAATAATCCTTCAATTTTTACTGCATAGATTTTTGTACAACTTTAGCTATATTTGTGCTAAAAAGAAAGTCTCATACTTCATACTCCAAGGATAACTAATTTTGAATCTTCACTGCAACACAAGTGACAAAACAACTGAGGATAGAAATACAATACCTTTTATACTACGTCTTTGCGTTGTTTAAACAAATTAAGATAAAGATAATAAACAGATTGCCTTTATATTACCCTCGTAGTATTTTTAGTAAACAAATTCTCCAATATTGAAACACACTCCCATTTATTCTTCGGTAAGTTTACTGTATTAGAGCTAAATTTCTCATATTGTCCTTATTACATTGTCAATTAATTCTCAGAAATCATTTCGGTACATATAATTATTACTGATATATTGTCAATTTCTTGACTTCAAGACGACTTTGAAAGGAAATGGCGACAATATAATTCCGATGCAGCCTTCTAAGCTCGGTAGACCATTATCAGGATCTGGGAGGATCTTGTACTTTCGGATGAATCTGGTGAAGAAAAGGAACAATTCTACCTTTGCCAATACCTCACCAAGACAAACACGACGGCCTGCTGAAAATGGTAAAAAGCTTTTGTTCTTTGTTGAATCAAATTGACCATTTGTATCTAACCACCGATGTGGATTGAAGACTGTCGGGTCTTCCCAATGTCGGTCATCGTTATGAATTGCCCATAAGTTAAACAGGATTTGAGTATCTTTAGGAATAGGGATACCAGCTATTGAGCTGTCAATCAAAGCTTTATGTGGAAGACTTAACGGTACTAAACTGGACAATCTCAATGTTTCATATAATGCAGCTTGTACAAGATTTAGTTGATTTTTGTGATGTAGCTGCACTTCTTCGTCTTTTCCAATAACATTCTGAATTTCTTGGTAGATCTCTTCCTGGTATTCTGGCCAGTGTAAAAGATAAACACTAAGCCATTGAAGGGTCATGCTGGTAGTCTCAGATCCAGCAATAAATAAATTGAAAATAATCATCTCTACATGGTCTACAGTGATTTCATCAAAACCATTTGCATTCCATTGTCCTTTATCTTGAGCAATGTTGAGAAGAGAATCGGTAACATCTTTAAGATTGTCCGCATCAAAAGCTTCTTTATGGCGAAGCAATTGTTTTCTTATGATAGGATCACGTATTTCAATAGCTTTTCGGAGACTCTTCAAATTTGTCAAGGGAAAAAATCGAAGCCAGGGTAAGAATGCAACTGGATCACCGTTTGAGAATCTAATGCTGAACAAACCGCAAAATTCAATAACGGATAGGAATTCAGGATCATCACGTTTGTAACGTATTCCAAATACCATGTAGCAAATTATATTTATTACTGAGCAACCTATGGAGAAAGAATTGTGTTATTTAGTTTTTAATTGTGCTTTTATGTACCGTCTATCAAATTAAGACTGTTATAAGTTAAGATATCTTTGACTAATATATCTTTTAATATGCAAGTTTCAAATCGAACAATAATTGAACATGTGACCTCTTACCGAGAACTATCTTTACGGATTATGCTACCCATCTGAATTAATGTATTATTATCGCAATGTGTAGGCCTATTTTCAAATGATTATTATATTCACAATGATCATTTCTAAACTATTTGATAACCAATGAGTATTTAAAAGTTGGAAGAAAAACCACACTTCCGATCTTTCTAAACTCCTAGCAAAGGTCATATTCAAAATTGAATTGTATTAAAATGTCACTTTCAAAGCATTTCTATTTCTGAAAACGTGCTTTTTGGTTAGTGTTGTTATCTTAGATCACTCAATATGCTCTGATGGATCTATTGAGGGATGTACCAAAAAAATAAAATTTAAACCAAAATCTATAACTTTGCTATATCAAATCAAGAGGCTTTTATGTTTTGTAGCAACATACGTTCAGAAATGAAAGAGACTAATATATAATATTCCTGTTGAAAAACTACAAAATTAGCTGTGTTTATGATTTGAATGTTTCTTTAACCCTATTTGCACTGGGGGGGGGGGGTGAATTCATCCCCCCTATAGGTTTATTCTGTGTAACTTTTTTTCTGAAATTACAAATTCCTTGAAACTTCGTAAGTTTTTATAATATTATATAACAAACATTTTTGTAAAGTTTTGAAAAATTCAGAAGACTTCATCAGATTTTATAGGTCATTACCTAAGACCAACTATTATTTTGCTTATAAATCCCTGCAAAAATGTTAATATTTCACTATTGAATAACTTTTGATCTATAATACATACATCAATAAAACTTTGTAGAAACATTATTAATATCTATAAAAGAAGAGTATTAAAAATTATCTAAATTGATGTCGTCATGTTATTACGTCACAGTACAAAAATTAAGATTTTATATATTTAGGAGAATTTGGCGCCTTATTCTGACCGACATACATAAGTACAACTAAAATCCGGCATTTAAGTTAAATTGCAGGTTTTAGTGAACTGGAACTTTGAAACATAATTCCGAAAGGGTTAATTGAGAGTAATGTATGAATGCTACCTAAACATTTTGTAATTCAATTCTTTTCGGGAAAACAATAATTTTATTGTTATTTCAATTTTTATTACAGACTAAGTAAGACTAACATTATACTGTTTCTTTAAAATATCAAAGCTGCACAATAAAAGTTATATTTCAATGCACGGGAACTAATATGGAAATGTAAGATGTTTTTGTTCACTTCATTTTTCTTTATATAACATATATTTTCAAACTGATTATATTGGGACTTACCAATTTCGTAGTTAAGTTCAATAGGTTTTCCTTCATTTTCTTCTAATCTTTCATCCAATGATTTGCATTCTTCCAATACCAGCTTCTCAATCTTCTCCATCCCATCCCCGAACATTCGTAGACTTTGATGTGCAACTTTTCTCTTCAACTTTAACTTTTTATCATAATCTGAAAACGCAAGATCTTTACCACCTCTTGTAATCAAATTGGTTGTGTAAAGATTGGTTGGTCGTCCTGCAAAATCAGATCCTTTGGTAACCAAAGCTTCTGTTGCATTTTCGATTGTATTGACAATCACAACACGCTCCATTCCCAGACTGATACTGTAAACATCACCATATTTTTTGCAAGGTTTTTCAACGATTGTGGAGCATTGTTTCCAAGGAGATGGAGATTTCCAATGACTGGTAAAGGAAATGGTCCTTTTGGATATTTTCGTAATTCCCATAAATGGTGCACATATAAACCAAAAAAGTATAATAATGGACCGCTTAATAAAGCGATGATTATTTCTATGATCATTTTTTTTCTAAAAATAAAAATAATAAAACTGAATATTTAGCGAAAGTAGAATTAAAACTCAGGCTACATTTCACGTGACTTTGTCAAGTCTAGCTCCAGCAGTATTTATTTGCTGCTGAAACCTTTTTACTGTAAAAGTATATTAAAATCTTTATTTAACAACTTGTCCAATCTAAAATGCTGACTCGGCTAGAAGATGTTGCACAAAGAAAAATTATGTACATGTTCCTCAAGAGTATTTTTATAAAATACCTGTATTTTTTCAAACACCAAAACAAACAACCGTTAGGAATTTCAAATTCCACTATATGTTCATGCTTTGACATAATAACTATCACATATTTGTCGATAGAATAAAATCTCACGACCAGATATTCTTTCCAATAACTAACTTATTGTATTTTTAACTGAATACAGAATAGATCAAACACATGACAGAAGAAAGACAAGTTAGTTTATGCTACGTTTCTGCGTTATTTAAAGAGGTTTATACACATCCCAGGACAAGCTTGTTTCGCGGTATCACGGCTCATCAGCTGGGCTAGTGTGGGGCTTAAACCGGGAACCTCTCGATTCTCGGTTGATGTTATGCCCTTTACACCAACGAGGCCACAGTTGATCGTACACATGTCACCAGAGTGCTCGATGTCCCTAGAGACAGAGCTATGCAAAGAGGTTTATATAATAATGATAAAAATTTTATGAACTTTAAACGGAAGGGAACTGAGGTTTGGAAAAAAAATACTTTTTGTCGCAAAATCTTCTATAGATCATTTCTAATTGTTAGAAAAATAAATTTAAAAAAAAGCTTTTATATTTCTTGAGATTGCATTTTTATTATTTAAAAAATCTCTTAAAAAAATGGTTCTGTGACGTAATTGCTATACGTCGACAACTCCTGTCTACACTGTCTATACAGCGGGTGTAGGCGTATATAGTAGTTTTGATCGAATTATACACAAACAAAACACTTCTTTTGTTACTTATTCGATAATTAATTTCATTAATTGTTTTATTTTATGTATGCAACAAGCAAAAAAGCAAACTAAAGTGTAGAAATAAATATAGATTTATGTCTTGTTGTGTAGTGTGTTGTGTAGCGAAAACTTCCCAAAAAAGTGTCTAAGCAAACAATTTTTATATTAGTTCACTTTAAATACTTATATTGCCAATCAATTCAAAACAACAAGAAAATTCTGATAGATTAGATGAAGTAGAACTCTTACAATCAAACATTTTGTTTCTTTTACTGCACTTTCGCTATACTTCACGGCAAATGATAAGGGGCGATGACGTCACAACTCACAAAACTAACAACCACGCTTATTTCGTAAAAAAAATTTGTTTGATATAGCTTAAAATGATCCCCTAGACAAACTCTTTGATATTTACAAAAAAAATCGATAACACATTTTTGTCCTCAGTTCCCCTTTGAATCCAGTTATATTCCCAAACAACCCTCAAGGTCGTTTGTTTCAGAAGAATGGCTTATTATTACTTTTTTTAGACAAGTTCAAAAAAGTGAAAGCTATGGGTGACTTTACGCTCGTTGAAAACAGCTGCGGTATCAAACAATTTAAATGGACAAAAAAAATATGAAAATAATATGAATGAATACGGAAATCAAAATGCTTTCAGAATATATATACTTTCATGAATAAAAAATAAACACATAAGGAAATATAGAGAAAAAAGAAAATCATGCCTCATGTGGTGGTCAGTATCGGATATTCAAATTAAAACATAAATAAAACGACTAAGTAGTCAAACGATTTCACTGTCGAGTCTAAAATGCTCTGTGAACAACATCTGTGAACAAAAAATATAAATAAAACCAATATGTTCTAAACTAGTCTTATTAGTGTTGTCAGTTTGAGGGAATGGGTAAGAAAAAGAATCTCGGTAAAAGTTAAGTAGTTATTGAAAGATGTTTGCTAAAAACAGTTTTTATACAAATAACCCAAACATTTACACTTTAATGACAAACATTAGAAAAAGAAAACACCACTAACTTGCAAACATAAATATTGTGTATTGTGAATTTCAAAAAGATTTCAACACAAAAGAAACACAACAAAATTTGATAGTTTGATAGTCCAACTGATATAGATAGTCAACTGCTGATATAGATAGTCCGACAGGTTGATGGTACGACGCATTCAGTTTTTTAATCAGTCATCTCTCTCTTTACACAGGATATTACTTTCAAATTTGACAGTAAAATTTTGAGTCCTGATGGTTGGATTCTTTTCGAAATATCACGGTGAAAATAATCAAATCTCACGTGTGATATTTATTTCCTATTAGTTTTCAGTTTTCCTATCAAATATAGCACGCATAATTTATTTCTTATGGGTATAATATGACTTAAACTCAAAAAAAATGATGAAAAAATAGCACCTGTGAGATTTCAACATCGTACTGTCATTGTTGATAACACATTTCAGTATATCGGTGTCAATCTGTGTCAAATGTATATTTATAATAATAAAAAAAAGTTTTTGTACATTGATAATAAAACATCACTTGTTTGCAGTTTCTTCAGCATTGGAATGAATTGTTGTCATTCTCTCCTCGTTCCACATCGGTGTGACACATACTGATAATTCTTGATTTTGTTATCGCAACACAATAAATAATAATCATAATATTTGCTTTCCCATTCATCAAATAATTCTATGCAAAACCTGTCAAACAAGAACTTAATTTGCTGGATAATTCTAAGAGCAAAAACCACTTACCGTAATGCTTCAAATAGACGCCTAGCACGTGTGTTAAATTTAAAGTTTGTTTGTTTGCAAGTTACTTTATCGTCTGTTTTGATAAATTTATCAAAATATGAATTTGAAAATAATGTTTCGAATAAACGCGCCCTTTGATATCACCAACGAACGTTAGACATGTAAGCGGAAAAAGTAACAAAACATAATTTGGTGGTACGTTGTGTGTGATTATTTTTAATAAAATTGTGAAACAAAAGATTATGAACCAAGTATTCTTCTTCAAAATTGTTTTTTACCTATGGCACATATGTAGCACTTGCTACACTGATTTACACCTAACTAGATTCCTTTGTTTATAAATTCTAGTGGCAGCTGTTCTGTAAATGAAATATTTGCTGGTGGAAAAGAAAAACGAAAGGACAACTAGCAAAAAAAAAAGATTCAAAAAAGGAAACAATACCTGAAAAATGTGTCTATCGCCGTTCACGACCCGGTGAAAAATAACAAACTTCACTTACTCCTAAAATTTTCGAAAGAAAATATTAGAAACGTTTGATCAAATTATTTCTACAGCGCACAAACAAACCACTTCAATATGCGGTTGTAATTCAAAAACCCCACGTCAAGGGGTGGTCAGTATCCTTAACTTTCTATTAGCTTTTGAAGTAGCTATTTATTTTGTGCAAGTTTTATATTCTTGGCATTACAAAAGTTCTAGATTTGTTGTCTGAAAAAAAAAAGATTAGAATAAATATTTAAGTTTTTTTTTTCTTAACTCCATAGACGGATTTCAATGTTTACGTTTTGCACTTCGCATTGCGCATGCATGCGTCGAATTATCATTTTTTGGAGTCAAAAAACATTGTTGTTTAGGTGAGAGAGCAAGATCTACCTAAAATATTTCCTCAACTGTTTGTCAGAATGTTTTCAAATTTTTGTATTTTGCTCATATGATGTTGAATGTAAACATAAGTAAGTATCAGGTTACAAAACTTTATCAAAAATAAACAAATAACTAAAAACTGCAGGTCTTCAGCTAAAAGCTAATCTCTTTTGACTCCAAAACATAAGGGCCGATCGGGCCGTTATAAACAAATGACGTCACATGAAATCCGTCTATAATGAACACAAACACAATTTTTACCAATGATGTTGTTTTTGTTACCGTGTATTTTTAGCTTTTTTCTAACGTAGTACTAAACTATTTTTTCTTTTTTTCTTTGAATAAAAATGTTCTTTTCTTTTGAAGAAACAAAATATTGTTTTGTTTTTTTGCTAGATTTTAGTTACTTGAGTAAATATAGATCTAGCTTTGTAGTTATCATAGTGTCAACTTTTGTAATGACATCGTAATTGTTTAATGCACTCTATTGAAATCTGTTTTTATTATCGCGTTAATTACAAAATTTCATTGTAACAATTTCAATAATTTCCCAAATAAGTTATTATAACAAACCAGTCTAGTATTTTTGGAAAGCGAAGAAAAATACCTATCTAATGATATAAAAATTATTAGAAAAAAAAAAGATATTTCAAAGGCGATAAATGATTAAAAGTTGGGGCTACTTTTTATCCGAGCATAGGGTAGTTGATGAAATCGAGAAAAGTTATTAACTTTTCATTTCCCCTCACGAAGTATTCAAAACAAGGCTAATTGTTTATTATTTTAGATTCTTTAATTCTATTATTGCTTGTTCAAACTGATGATATCGTAAAGACATTTAAATAACGTTAGCATTATTAAGTGATTATATTTGACGATGCTTTGTAATTTCATGCAGCCTGGTTTCTGCGATGTGTTTAGTTTTGTCCAGAGTTTGAATCTTAGTACCAAAAATGATCCAAATAGCGCCTCTTTTGAATAAGCGTCCAAACTAAAAATTAAAATTTGAAATAAGTATCCAAGGCAATACGATAATTTAAGCATGTCATACTGTTTTCTAAAAAACATGATTTTATTCACTCTTATCTTTTGATCAAATGTTCTAGTTTGCTTTTTTGATAATCGAAGTAATATCCAATTATACAATGAGAAAAGAAGAGCACATGAATACAATCTATATAAAAGGGGTTGCGCCTCGCCAGAACGATAAGCGTTCCTATGTTCAGATGGCGAAAGGAGACATCATAGTGACTTCATAGTTTGACCCAATTACGACAGTGTACCCATTTTCTGCAAAAGGTTCTTTTTGTACCAAGCATACGCTTAAACATAAGCTTACATAAAGCAAATATCTTTGCATAAAGTACTGCTCAAGAGAGATGGTTTAAAAAGGTTTGTTTTATTGACGTCACAGTGGGACTACCCCCACTTCTTTGAAAAAACAAATGAATAACCTGGTATTTTGTTTGATAAGATATAATAATAATAAATACGTTGTTCTCTGCCTTCGCAGAATCCGTGAGAAAAAAACATTTGTATGTGGGACTCAGATGTTATTGCTTCTTGTGACACCTGAGTCCCACATACAAGTAAATTCAATAAATAGAATGAATCAGTAAATCAACAAATAAAATTTCTTTTACTAGGTCGCGCCATGTTCTTGGTTATCACATTTAGGCTTGTCACCGTTTTACCCGTCCATTCACCGATGTCGTCTCGCCATCTGCGTGTAGGTCTACCTAGTTTACGTTTTCCCGGCGTAATTCCTTCGTATACTGAAGGTATAAGTAGCTCGCTACGCTTAATATGACCGAAACACGTCAGTTTCCTCTGCTTTATCAACGTTGTTATTGGTTTGAAACCGGTAATATTCAAGAGTTGTTGTGTCGGAACTTTATCAAGTCTTCTTTTGTTAGTGCAGCTTCTCATGATGTTCATCAAGAACGTCGATATCTTTTACAGGCGTACATGATACAAGGCAAAATATAAGTTTCGAACGTCTTTTTCTTCGTAATCATTGGAGTTTTTCGATCAGTTAATACTGATTTAACGTTTTGAAACGCGTACCACCCTTTGCTGACTAGTTTTTCTACCGCTTTTAAATCTGCATTATTGTTGTAGATTATTCTTCCTAAATATCGAAAACTAGTTTTCTAGTCTTATGCAGTTTATGTAGTAAGAAGATCCTTCAGTGTGATTTCCTGCGAGCATAATTTTTGTTTTTGATATGTTTATACCAAGACCTAAAGTTGCGGACTGCACACTTAGACGTTCTCAAACCTCGTTCATTTGTTCAACTGTGTAGGTAATTAGGTAATGAGTGCTAAGTCATCTGCAAAGGCTACATACATCAGAATAAGTCCAGAAATTTGGAAACCGTAATCCAAGTCTTCATAGGTGACTGCAAGGATTACCATCAAAACGATGCAAAAAAGAATAGCAGATGGAATGTCACCTTGTTTAGCTCCTTTTAAGAGTGATATAGGGTCTGTCGTACCTATGTTGGTTTTTACTTTGGTAGTAGCGTTTTCGTAGAATGCAGCTAGGAGGTTTATGTATGCGGGATTGACGTTTGTGAATCGACGAAGTGCGTCCCAGAGCTTTGTTTGGTCGATTGAATCGAACGCTTTTGTGTAATCAACGAAACATGTTACACATGGTTGTTGAAATCCTAGAGATTTCTCTATGACCTGCTGAACAGTTTAAATTTGTTCCATCGTTCCACGGCCTGGTTGGTAGGCTGATTGTTCTTGTGGAAGAGCGTCTATAAGGTTTTTTTTATTCGGTTGTAAATTATCTGCATTATGAATTTGTACATATGGTTCAGCAGACTGATTGGTCTGTCTACATTCCATGGGATCACCTTTCTTGTATATTGTTAAGATTTCTGAAGTATTCAGCTCAGATGAAATCGCTTTTTTAGCAAATATGGTGTCGATTAGATTCTTTAGCCAAAGTTGTAGAGTAGGTCCTCCAGCAGATAAAGGTTCGGATGTGATGTTATCTGGTCCTGGTGCCTTGTCTTTTTTCAGTTGTTTCAGGGCGAGTTCGATTTCTGAAGAAGATGTTGTTGGAATTAACTCCACTTCTTCTTGATAGTCAAAGCTCGGGCGATTACTGTAGTACAGCACCTGTATAAAACTCATGCCAGCGTTTAATGATTTTATCCCGGTCGGTAATAACCACTCCGTTGCTGGCTTTTATTGACCAGCTTTTGATTTGCTTGATATTTGTTTGATAAGAACCGACATATAAAGACGGTCTCAAAAAGGGGAAATCGTGTTGATAGCACTTTCCAATCTCAAAAGTGTTTGCTGCACTCTAATGGTACAAAGAAATTACCAAAAATGCACTGTAAGGGTATCTTTTTAAAACTTTTTCAACTGCACTGAAAGGGTCGAATTTCAAACCACAATTATTGAGGATAAAGTCGTTTTTTCAAAACAAAAACTGAACATTAAATCGTCATCCTAAAAAACTGAGATATAGTAAAATGAACTCCCAAAAAACAAAAATAATTGACATTCCAAGACTGAATGATCCAGTCCAAGCTATCTACACGTTACCAAAGAGGAAAATACATTTAAACACAAGTTTAATCAAAGCTGTGGACTGAAATCGCAAATGTCATCACAGAAACAGACGAAACAATAGGCTAAGTAAACAAATCAAAAAACGTAGAACCATGTCAAAGGAAAACGCTGTTTACTTCTAATGAATTACGGAAAGCAGTTACAAAGATAAAGAATAACAAAATCCCAGGATGTGATGGATTTATGGCTGCACATCATTTTCTTATCAAACACGCACCAATAGACATTCTTAACAAAATATCTACACTCTACACCAGTATGGCAGAAATAGGTGAAATATTCAAAAAAACAATTATAGGGATATTGTTAACAATTCAAAACCCAGAACTAAAAGGTCCACCACAAAACCTTCGACCCGTTATACAATTTTCAATCAAAAGAAAGATACTTGCCATATGTATAATTAACAGAATTCAAAGCAAACAAGATGCTGAAATACCACCCAATCAAGCAGAAGTGGCAGAAGTACAACAGAACAAGTCTTCGCTATCTAACTTACAACAGACCGTACCATCACTTCAAAGAACGAAACCATCCACCTTCTTCTACATGAAATGAGTAATTATTTTGACTCAATTAACAGGAAAAAATTGATAGATGATCTCAAAAATGTTATCCAACTTGATGAACTTCACCGTGTCTACAAAATTATTTGAGTAGAACTGGAAAACATAGTTAGTAATTACGTGAGTGATTACTCTTTGCCACAGATACTGGAGCACCCGAAGGAGATTGCTTACCAGCTAATGAATTCATCTTCTATTTAGCAAAGACGGTAATACGAGCAGAAAACCATCCATTTCTAACTTATATCTAGACCAACAGTACGCTGATGACATCACGGAGATAACTACAGATGCTGCTCCATCAATGAATCGATAAAACCGAAGAATTTATCACCATCAAGAAAGACAATCAATTTCTTGGTTCTTTATTAGACACCGATAAAGACATAAATCACAAAAAGGGGCTTGCAATCAACACACTCATCAAGATATCATCAATCCATAATGTCCAAAATAATCAACAAAACAAAAAGTAGAACTTTTGACGCATACGTTGCACCAATTCCTGTACAACAGCGAACTGTATACGATGACGAAAAAAAGAAGCGAAGTAAATCAAATTTTTCATAGAACACTGTTACAACAAGAATTGTTGTTGGATGTCTAGTTTGATCTCACCTCACCTCACCTATCCCGTAGTCTGGTTGACCGTAGGGGCGCTAGCTGCTATCATAACCAAGTTTCTCCACCTTTTCCTGT
>JAUKWF010000335.1:0-13008 GCA_032356525.1 Eutonina indicans
TTGTGAAAAGAAACTTGTGAGTTCTTTGAAATCTCTCGAATCTCCCCAAGATCTTTCAAATGGTTTAGGGATGGTTTTGGTAGCAGATATTGATGCTCCTTTAACATCGATACCAGCTGTGACTTCTGTGTCTGTACCAACTTGTAAATCAACACCACTGCTTGATGATTGAGCTGTGTATTTTCTATAAGAAGTCACAAAATAAATAAATTTAATGTTAAGTTATGGGGAATCGACTGTACAGTGATGATATCTGCAATGCGAAACCTTTAAATTAGCAATTAAAGCGTGTTTTTTTACTCTTGATATCAATATCTAAATTTTCATTTGCGTTAACGTTTTCACTCACTTGAATACCGTAATGCTCCAAATATCCTCGCTGCCTACCTCTCAAAGGGGTCGTTTATTCGAAACATTGATTACTTGATACATTTGGGGCGCGTAGTTCAATGGTTAATTCACTCACCTCGCATTTGTGCGACCGGGGTTCGATTCCCTTCGAGTGCCGTTATTTCACTTTATGTAACTAGCCGGCCCGCGCGTGCTGACTGTTGGGCGAGTCAGCTACCTTGTACCCAAAATGGTGGCCTCTCCCTCGACTAGTATTGCGCTGTTGGAGGGGTCTCCATTGATAGTATATACAGGGTGTCCCAAATAAAATGACACGCTTTGACTGCAGATAAAAGTAATTTTTTCATATATTCAAACTGACATAACGTGACGTATAAAACACATTATACAAAAAACAACTTGTAAACTAATTAAAGAGAATAATAGTGCCTTTATCAGAAATAGATGATGAAATAGTAGATTTTTGTATGATTCATAAAATGTTTATAATTTGTAAAAGATTTTTAGAGTTAGTGAAAAAAGCATATTGTGTTTTGACCGGAAGAAAACTGACACTTCTCAACTCTGTATGGTTGAATGAATAAGATCTCTGAACTTTGTATAGTTGATATACCAAAATAATGACTTCAAATATAGTTTTTATGATATAAAAGTGCTTATGAACAAAAATCAAAAACATGACCTTTCAAGGCTCTAAAAGTTGTGAAAGGTCGTTTACATTTGATAACTTTTTTGTTGTATACATTTATGGGAAGTAGTTTTGGCGAATTTAGAGGTTTTATAAACATCCGCCAAATTCCCCCAAAATCAGTGTATTTATATCCACCAAATTTTTGTCCTGCCAAATTTAAAACATCTTGTCATCCGCCAAAAAATTAATAATTACAGTAATTAACACGGTCAAATAAACAAAATATCAGGAACACCGGGTATCCAATCTGAAAAATCGAAAATTATTGATGAATTTCCAGAACTAACAAAACTAAATAAAGCAGTTTTTTGTCTGCAAATAATTATTGCAATGGACTTACCTGTAGCTTTCAATGGTTGTGAATGATCTTGAAGACATACTTCTTTGACAGTACGACAATTCAGAGGCTGTTATACCAGCTTCTAATTCAATTCGTCCAAGATCGTTAATTTTTGTTGGTAAAAAGATCTGACCGCCAAATCCAGGATCCCCTTGATTTTGAAAAGGATTACCAGATCTGATATTGTAGCCACGCAGCCCGGATACCATGTTGTCAAAAGGTGTCCAGTTAGGATCGCAAAAATTTGCATTGCAACTTTTAGACATTGCATTGACCATAGTTGGCAACAGAAACATTGATATGATAATAAAGAACCGCATCTACAATGTGTAAGTGTAAGAATAGTAATGAGACTAAAGAAAAACAATGCAACTACTTTACAGCCTAGAAAACATTGTGTAAATGCGTGATTGCTCAACTCCAGAGTTAAAAGCAACAATCAGAACATAAACAGAGCAAAGTTATTGTTTTTTTACTATATTTTTTGAGTTTGAGGACTAAATAAAATAAAATAACAAAAAGCCGCCAGATAACAAAAATCTCACCTTGATGATTTAACTCCAACGATGAACGATGGAATGGTTTACAAGCTTGGACTTTACCTTATTTATAGGGTTTAAATTTAACAAAACCGGGGGTAGTGTCATTAATGATATGATGATCGGTCATCAAGTTAAAAAAATACTTCCTTTTTTAAAAAACTTGTTGCTAGGATCTGACATGCGTGTTAAATAATTTATCAAATGTTTGGTTTAAATGTATTTATCTAACAGCCATGCGGCCGTGCAAACACTAATTAAATGAGAAATGAACACAATACGTATTGATTGTGCAACACATCAAAAATCGTGCGCAATCTCATCATTATTCTTGAGAGGTTATTCGACCAAAGCAAAGACCTACATGATACTCTGTTTAATTATGTAAAACAGGGAAAAAGTTTTTTAAAGTTGCTGTTTCCATGACATTATCTGCGTTGGCTAAGTCATTGGCTAAGAATTGCTTACTGTAGCAATGTGACTTTCAGTGTGTTCTAAACATGCCCTGTACATGGTATATAAAAAATATGAAACTGAACAAAAACTTATATAAATAACTTAATCTACAAAAAACATGCAATTCCCATAAAAAGAATTGAGTTATAAAATGTCCAGTGTAAGTTTGTGTTCACTTTCAATTTTCTTGATATGCCCTGTATACTGTATATAAAAAACACCCGTTTCTTTGTGTTAGATCTAAAGTCAAAAACACTCACACTCACTCACACAATATGATGTCATTCTAAGATTATGGCTTTTTATTGACTGTTTTTTTGCGTAATGCGTAGGAAATTTGTAACTCAAAAACTACACTTACTATTGATATAAGAATAGTTTTATAACAGTTGAATATAAGGCTAAGGTTAAGGTTAAAACAACAGCGTAGAAAAAATATAAGCCTGCTTAATTCTTTTGGAAAGTGTTATTGTAATTCATTGCGGATAAGGATGAATCAAGCTATAATAACTGAATATAAGAACAATTTCAGGGGCTGATCTGCCCAAGCTATTAAAACTGGACTTTTGTGAGTCCCTCTATGTAATTCCTAAAATAATGGTGTATTATTCTGGTACAAGTGTTCACATCATAAATGAAGCAGAAAATCGAAACAAAATGACAACAATTGACAAAGCTATGGTCATTTTTTTAAAATGCGATGACTCATAAACAAAATAATTTTTTTTTTCCAAATTTATAGAGAAAGAACTTTTAATTAAAGCTTTATCTCTTCCTTTAGCTTGGACATTGCTAAATTTCAGCCTTAATTTACGAGACATAAACCTGAAAACAAATAACGATGAACCGCAAACCTTCTTAGTATAATGAGCCAGTAGGTTTATTCATACTACCTTAAGGGAAATCGTTTTGGTATGTTTTGAAACTCTCGCCGAAATTAGTTTTTTCTTCATCCAACAAATTATATTCCAGCAAAATTTAGTTTTATTTGCTATACTAAATAAAAGTACCAACCTTAAATTTTTTTTATTTTGCAACTTTTTTCCTCAGTGAAGAGGACATTATAAACAGTGAAGGGGTATTGTTAAACAGTCATGGAGATATTGTTAAACAGTGGATAGGGGACATTATAAACAGTTAAGGGGACATTATAAACAGTGTAGGGGATATTGTCAAACAGTGGGTAGGGGACATTATAAACAGTGTAGGGGACATTATAAACAGTGAAGAGGACATTATAAACAGTGTAGGGGACATTATAAACAGTGAAGAGGACATTATAAACAGTGAAGGGGATATCGTTAAACAGTGAAGGGGACATTATAAACAATGAAGGTGATATTGTAAACAGTGAAGGAGATATTGTTAAATAGTGAAAGAGATATTGTTAAACAGTGTAGAGGACATTATAAACAGTGTAGGGGACATTATAAACAGTGTAGGGGACATTATAAACAGTGAAGAGGACATTATAAACAGTGAAGAGGACATTAAAAACAGTGTAGGGGACATTATAAACAGTGTAGGGGACATTATAAACAGTGTAGGGGACATTATAAACAGTGAAGAGGACATTATAAACGGTGAAGGGGACATTATAAACAATGAAGGTGATATTGTAAACAGTGAAGGAGATATTGTTAAATAGTGAAAGAGATATTGTTAAACAGTGTAGAGGACATTATAAACAGTGTAGGGGACATTATAAACAGTGTAGGGGACATTATAAACAGTGAAGAGGACATTATAAACAGTGAAGAGGACATTAAAAACAGTGTAGGGGACATTATAAACAGTGTAGGGGACATTATAAACAGTGTAGGGGACATTATAAACAGTGAAGAGGACATTATAAACGGTGAAGGGAGGGAGATTAGATACTAACGCGTTGATAAAATTGTGTTGCCAGGATTTCGTATTTACACATGTTAAATATGTTATCCAATATTTGGTAAACTCTTGCTCTATTCAATGATTGCAAAATTATAAGAATTATACGTTTTGATAAAAAGTGATTCGCCTATAAAACCATTACATATTTAAAAATTAGCAATTAACATAAAATTCGTTTTGGATTTGGATTTAAACAGAATCAAATTTTTCCTGATTTATTTTAGCGATCCAACGATTTATCCGCTGAAAGTAAACGATTATTTTTATATCATCCATTCGAAAAATATGATCGATCTCTATCCCAATATCTAATATTTTTCTAAAAACACAATTTTAACATCACAAATTCCACAAAATTGTGAACATAAATCATTATAAAGCCCTAGTTGTAGCTTTTTATCGCAAGGTAATTTAAAATCTAAAAGTAGCATTAATACTTACAAGGATTCACACCAAATAACAAAGGCTGATAAGCCGTTAATAAATTATTAGATTTTATTGATATTTTAAATTTTTACTATACCGCATTCTAATCTTTTTACGTTGATAAAATCAGTTTGGTTCTGTGATTTTGTATATTTGGAAAAAGCTAGATCATATATTTCGAATGATATAAAGATTATTTCGAAAACCTTATTTTTCCGGAAAATTTATTAGCGGATAAATGTTTTTTGATACACACTGTATATGGCAATTAATTTAAGGGCAGTCAGCTCTAAAAACTTAGAATCAAGAATTTACTTTCTAATCAAAAGATTAAGATCATATATTCAAAATATAATAATAATTATTTTGATAAGCCTTTACTTAAATTGTATTGAATACTTTTATAGCTGGGGTAAAAACATAATTTTTATCCATATTTTAATAATCTTGTGAAAGACCAGAATATAAAACTATAATATCATAATTCTTTACTAGAACAACTATCAACCCCCGGTACTGAATGTAGATTTCTTTTTAATGTTGAGTTGTTTTCAAAACAAATATATGATTTCAAACTTCAGAGTATTTCTCATTGCTCAGCAAAAACGAGAACAGCGTGCGTTTATTTATTTGTCTTTTCTTTCAAATGAAAAGAAGAAAGGGAACACAATGGAAAAAACTCATTTGTGCAAAATTTCATTTAAATCCATTTGCCAAATCAAAAGATATAAAAAATTATTTTCCAGTACCAAAAATTACCCAAATCGTGACGTCATCAATGAAAATCCCAAATTTGTTTACGTCACATGATAGCTTACATAACAAAGATCCTTCATGCCAAGTTTTGTTTGAATCCGTTCAACCAAAGATATAAAAATTACGCAAAATAATTATTATAGTTTCCAAAGTACTCTTCAAAACCCATCCAAATCCATTTAAATTCAGCCAAACAGCCTAACAAAAAAAGCAAAGTTTGGCATTTGCCATTTATTTGCATAAAATTAACAAGATATGTTCCCAGCGGGCACTGTACGTTCTGAGGACGTACATTTTTGGTACATTTTACGTCTTTACGTCCTGTATGTAAAATGTACGTCCAGAGCATGTACATTTTTGGTACGTACATATATTCACACGGTATGTATGTTCAATGTACAAACATTTTGTCACATAAATTGTACGTACAGTCAAAACGTAAAATGTACGTTCAAAATACGGAATATACAACATGCAAATTGTACGTTTTTAAAATTCCCTAAAATGTACATACATTTTAGATACATCAAATCATTTGTTTTGTACATATATTAAAAGACTTAAAATGTACGTTCAAAATACAGAATATTAAGTATTTAAAATGTACGTTTTTAAAATTACTTAAAATGTACATACATTTTAGATACAACAAATCGTTTGTTTTGTACATACATTAAACTAATTAGTTTCAATTTTTCTGAAATATTAGGTAACTTTATAATTATATTATATCTTCACGTTTGCAATAAATAAATGAAATATGCATATGAATATGCAGATTATCATAAGATTTTGGCGTGTAAGCTATCAACAGATATAATTTTTGTATAGCTCTTCATATTTGGAACAAAACCAACCATTCACACATTGAGTATTTAAATACTATGTTGATCATTGTTAAGGGGAGTTTAAATTATAACCTAAAGTCTGTAAAGCAAATTAGAAAAAAATATTTCTTTCATTTTTCGGCGTGACTAATCTTTCAGTTGAAAAAAAAACATTTTTGGCGCTACAAACTTTCCGTAAAACTTTTATACGAAAACAAAAAGACCGATCTAATGATGTAATAAATTTTTATTTCTTTGTTAGGATATTTCGTTTGTTGATCTTTTATATTTTCATAATCTTAGAACTCAAATGGTACTCAAATAGTCTGTTTTTATTTTTACTTGACTTGACATTTTGAAATTAAAGCTAACTACTCAACTAAGGTATAACATTGCTAAATGTTCTATCGTTTAACGTATTTAATGAATTTTATTTCATAAAATATTAACATTTGAACACATAAAGTATACGCGTGCGGTGTCAATTTAAAAGAATAAGAAAGGGATGTCTAAGCTGGACGCTAAGAAAAAAACGATTAGTGTCGAAAACAAAACAAAGAGAGCTATCAGTTGCTTATTAACAAAGCAAACAAAAATAGTTAAATATTTTCTTTTTCCATTTGTTTTTCATATTTGCTTTGCAAGTTGCTTAAACAATTATATTATTTTTACGTTTCCAGAACGATGACCTTGAATTTTCTGCTCTACTTTTATTTTGATTATAGGTCATGGGAAAGATGAAGCTAGGCGCATCTGATTGCCTGATTTAAAATTATTGCTGGGTTGTTTTGCCTAATTTAAAATTACCGACTACATTATTAGTTATCTAAAAATAACCACGGGAGGTGCAATATTTCAGGAACAGAGAAAGCTGTTATTGAAAAGTCGTTAACCTAGACTGAAATGTAGAGCCGAGAAAGGCCACTTTTTGCAACATATTGTTGTTGATATTTAACGGCTATTCCGCCATGTTTGTTTTTATTATACTCGGTCACGTAGTTTTGTAAACACGTTTTTCTTCTCCGTTTTTCCATAATGGTACGTTAGTTGTAATACATATCGTTTTAAGAAAACATGATGTCGTCATCTCTAAATTCAAACTCAACAATTGTTAGAATATTTTTTATAGTTTTATTGCCTTATCTAGAGATATAATCTTTTTTTCTGGTGACATAAAATTCTTTCTCCAGATATAAAAGTTTTCCTTATAAAACATTTTTTGGAGACATAATTTCTCATCAAGCATAGAAAAGTATCTGCAGATGTAAATCATTATCTGCACATAAAAAAATTATCTTGAGATATTATATATAAAAATATAGATATAAAAATTATCTAGAGATATAAAAAATTATCTCCAGTTATCAAAATTTTTCGCCAGATCATTTTTATTCTCGCGATAAAAACGCGCTCCAAGTCCAATGGCCATGGCACATCGAGTTAAATTAGTAAACAAAACAAACATGCATGCCTTCTGGATAGGAATGAACTGATGAACTGAGAAAACTATAGCAATGGCGGCTGATGATAATTTCCAGGAAAATGTAAGCCTTTATTTTTTATGTTGGTCCAGCGGGATTGCCCCATTATCTTTAAACTGTAACATAGCACCGTTTCTTTAATCCATTATAATTACTAACACTATAATAGCTACAGAAAACATACAATTAGCTGGCTTTTAGATCCTTTTTCAACATTTTAAAGTCATATTTATTAGCATTTATCAAAATATTAGTATAATGTTGATCTTTGTTTCTGATTAAAGAGCCAAAGGTCATAAATACTACAGTTATTATGTCTAAATGTTACTTGTAGTATATGGTACTGTTAGATGCACACAATCTTGTTGATTGGTTAATGGGATTTGGAGAGTATCAGTTTTCATTGCAACAAAACGAGGACTAGGATAAGAAAATAAATATTCTGCAGACCCGATATAACTACCCTTTAAACTTGCGTTAAATTAATCTCGAGTTGCATGAAATGAGTTTGGAATACGACTTTTAATAAATAAACAAATAATTAGAGATATTACAACTCTTGCCTCATTTCCGTATTATTACGTAATTATTTATGAAAAGCCGAATTACGAAATCTCCTTTTTTTTTAATTGTTTATTTATTTAAGAAAAGCCGTATTTCGTGGAATGGATTTCGAGTTGCGTGAAATGAGTTCGAAGTTGTGAAATTATCAAATTATGAAATAAGGATAAACCAAACCCATAACGTCTTATCTTCCCAAGAACTTCCCAAGAAAGCACGTCAACGTTCAAACACTTCATCAAAGAGAAGAAAAAAATAGAATTAGCAGTATCATCAACATGATATGACTTTGATTTAAAAAATGCAGCAGTAAACGGCCCCGAAATTGGCGATAGCAGAAGAAATACTCATGATAATGGGAAAAATATTTATTATGAAAGACAGTGATGGAGACAAAATGAGTCCAACTTTTGAAAAACTTTTTGTGAATGCTTTTTCGGATTTACAGGTAAGATTTAAGAAAAAAATCTAACGGAGAGTACATATGGCATGATTAAAAAATAACCTAACAGTTAAAATAGCTTTTAAATTAATGTTTGATCTTATGCTCTCCATAACGGCGACATCCTAGTCTAAAAATTGATCATATATCTGGATGTGCCGCGGATATTTATAACGCGAGAAAAATAGAAAAAATCAGGTTAACCGGCTTGCCGTATGGTGTAAAAAAAATCCACTAATTTCAAAAACTCGTCGATTAATCGCCGATTTAACAACGTTTTGTTCAAGTGCGGAGGTCAAAGGATGGCGACAACAGACAATTGATTGTACCCAGAGTTACAACATTGAGCATATTTTGGTAAAAAAAAAGAAGAAATATGTTTTTCCCCAAAGGAAAAAGTAGAAATACACAAGACATAATAAACTATAAAACCTCATTGGCTTATTTTTCCCAATGTGAAATTGAAACAGAAGATCTAGAAATTACTATTAAAAGTTACATGGATAACTTTTGCCTCACAGAGTTAAAGTTTTCTCTCCTGACTTAAAGCTGAAAGGGTACTTATCGAGCTCCTTAGTTATTAATTTAAAAATGCGCTAATTTTCCATTGTTAATTAAAAAAGGTAATCGGTAAAATTATTGGTTAGATAACAGAAAGTCCGCAAAACAAAAAAAGTTTTAGTCTAGTCGTTTAGCGAAAATTTGCCGAATTTTGATATACAAATAAGGCATATACCCTGTGTACATCACTGAATCGAATTTCAACATTTTAACATTTCAGTGTATTGACCAATTTCTCATTTGTGTTGTCAACAACTAGTGGGGTTTATTTCTCAAATATATCTCAACTATTTGCACGCGTGGTAATGTTTTTGTTAGATAAATAATTTGAATTAAATATTTGATAAATTATTCAACATGCAATTGATCATGGAAACAGCACTTCTAGGTTGGAAATTCTTCTCTCAACTTCATGACTAAACACTGCACCTTTTCCCTCACTCACGAGAAAAAAACTAACCTGATATAACATGACGAGATGGACACTTAAATCATCTGGCTATAAAAAAATTATGTCTGTGTTTTGCTTCAATCCATTGTAGTTCGACAACCAATTACTTTAAAGGAATTTGAAATTTAATCTTTATTTACAAAAATTTAAAGAGACGCCATCCGCGAAAGTTAATGCCTGTATAATTTTGAAACTAAGGACAAAACCGCAAATTTAGAAAAGTAAGTTACATTTGCTTAGATATAAAGATAACGATTAAGCATCCAAATTTCAAATTAGCATTCTTTCAGAGGAAATATGTAAAATATGTACGTGCAGTGAAATACAAAAGAAAAAAGAAGAATTCAGTAGTATTCAGTTTTTTAAATAAAGATTTTGGTGTTGACATATTTGTCAAAACGCAGTTTTTTCATGTTTTTTTCATTGTGGCTAGACATTCACACGTCTATGAGGGACACATAAAAATATAATTTTAAAAGATAACGAAGATGACAGTTTAAATGATTCTGAAGGAGGTGTGGGAAATGAAACGGCGATAGTAAAAAACGTTTGTTTGTATTCCTCTAAAACCATCTTTCCCAAAGTTCGAAATCATGCTTCCTGCTTGGACGTGTACGGGCCACAAACTTATCATCAGGATTGATACTTTTATCGTAATAATGTAGGTGTTTGTAAACTTCTACCATGTCTTCTATTGCGCGCCTGTGTTTAAGGGTTGGGATATTTATCTGCTCAAGACATTCTTGGTAAGGCAGATTTTTAAGCGTATCCACCATTTTTGTTGCTCTTCTCTGAACTCCCTCGATTAATTTTGAGTGTTTCAGGAGGTGAGGCGACCAAACAGCACTTGCATATTCGAGTTGAGGACGGACAAATGACGTATAAAGCTGGAATTTGCTTTCTTGATCTTCTCAAGTATGTGTTCTTCGAAGGATAGGTTGCTATCGATAAGAACACCGAGATCTTTTTCGATGAAGACATGTTAGAGTCTGGTTTTACCAAGGGCGTAAGAATGAGCATGTTGGATGTTGCTAAACTTCCCGAGCGTCAGTACGTGGCATTTATCAGGGTGAAAAACTAATAGCCAACCTTTAGACCAAGCATCGAGCACGTTAATGTCATATTAATGGATATGAAGAGCATCTTGCAGGGAATCAACTTTATTTAGGATTTTTGTGTCGTCGGCGAAAAGAAAGATGTTTGAACTAACCAGTTCAGGGAGGTCGTTTATATAAGGAACAAACAACAGAAGTCCCAGGACACTTCATTGTGGTACTAGTATTGCTGGGTATTCAACAAAACTTTTGTACATTCAACACATAATATTGTTACACACTGTTGTTAGTTTAAATAAAGATTTAGGAAATATTGAACCTTTAAATTAACTTTTAGTATTGCTGGGTATTTATCAAAACATATGAGAAAGAAGATTTAGAACATATTGTACCTTAAATTCAAGATTCAATATATACTGGCTATTCAACAAAACTTTTTCATAAGACGACCGTAATAATTAAAAAATGGAAGGTAAAAGAAAATAATTAAGACTAGAAATTCCATTCCCTCTCTCACAGACTCACTGGTTGGGTATATGATTACTTGCTTTCATCTTTTTAGCTTGACGTGACGTAACGCGTATTGCAAATTTCAACCATAAGTCACGTGTCGTGACGTAAAAAGATTTGGGAAGCTTGCAAACAGGATTACAAAAACTTCTACCAAGTCATAACAATAAGCAAACAATAAGCGAACAATATTGTTTATAAGTTAACCCTATTCGATTTGAACTGGCAAAAATGCAAAAAAAATCTCTAAAAGACTACAGGACTCGCTGTACTGCATGTAAGGCACTCATAGCACTTCACTGAAGCACTCTATACTATTTACTATTCCTTTAAACTAGTCTAAAAACGCAGTAAAAAATTGTGCAAATTTTTTTTTAATAAAAAACTTTTGATCCATACTAGAATCCTAGAAATGTTAATGAAACTTTGTGGGAACATTAATATTAATTAAAGATTTACATTTAAAAAAAAACAATTTAGGCTAGGCTTAATAGGGTTAAAATGGAATCTTAGCTTAATGTTACGCGTTAAGTTTTTCAGATGTACCTCGTCCAACGTTTGCATATATTCGCAAGATTTTAATCAGCTTCAATTTTGAAAAATTTCAAATAGGAGTTCACTGTTAGAGCAAATATAGTTTGTAATATGCGAGTTATCGATTTTTTTCTTTTTGAACTTCTGATAAACTTTCTTGGTTAAAATGAACAAATATAAAATTTATATTGGATGCAATTTACATTTCTCAACGTTGGTAACTGTGAACGTTGCAATGCATCTTTGGCTTAAATAATTTCCGTATGAAATATTTATCTACCATCTTAAATTTATTAACTTTATGTGTACCATAGGTAGACAGAAGAAATACTCAAAACATTTTTTTTGCGAGTTGGAGAGTTAACTCTAAGAGCCCTCACAAGTCAATTTATAATAGGGTTTTAAGGAAACTGAGTATTTTATTGCACTTTAAGGACATACAATTACAAAATATGCACTATGAGACTATGTACGGTTGTTTAAAAAGTCGTTAACCGTTAGAAAAGTCTTAAATGTCAATTTAATTTCCGTTTTTAGTTGAACGTTGCTTAATATCTGCCACTGCAAGCTTATTCTAATTTGAGATCCGGTTAAGGTTAGGGGATTGTCAACGTTTACTTACTCAAAAAACTTATCCATGGTTCAGAGTGGGTATGTAAATTTTATTTCCCTGACTTTACTCCAATAAGCATATAATTTTCACTGACTTGGACCCAGAAAACAATATGTTTTTCCCTGACCATGCATGAATTCTGTAACATTTTCCCTGACTTCGATACTCCTTTCCGTAAATCAGACGGCGTATCTATGGAAACGCATGTAAACGAGGCAAAATCTGTATCTTTTTCCGACAGAGCAGCCGAGGAGAATTTTTAGTAAACAAGGGCTCGTTTTTTCAGTAAACTGTGGAGATAATAGTTCTCTATAATGACATCAATTGTTTTCTCTTTAATATTTGTGTTTTTTGTTTTACTTACATAATGATGTAACTACGTTATAACATAAACATGAGAGGAGAGATGTGCTTCTAGCAGAAGTGTAGCAGAGAAAACAAGATGAATGATAATGAAAATAATGAAAATCTTGTTGGTAAGTTGAATAAATCATTGTAAAAGTAAACTTTAATCTATGAAG
>JAUKWF010000337.1:0-12977 GCA_032356525.1 Eutonina indicans
ACCAAGATGGATGCGAGTACGAATAAGAAGGTCTTCATCTAAAAAAATAAACGAGTGAGAATAATTAACTTAATGGTCTATACATCAGTAGTGAATTGTGATTTCACACGGTAAAATTGTCAGAAATATTGCGGGAAAATAATATTAATTAATCGAGAAATATCATAGGGAAATAAATACTCATGGCTTTTCAAACGGTTGCTTTAAGGTTTTGAGCCCTGGTAACAGACAGATTTCAAGGAATTGTACAATGTTCTTTTAGAAAAGCACTGTTCTTGATAAAAGTAATACAAAAATATCTTTCTGTGCGCTTCTATATCAAATCTATACAAACGCATTTAATAGCTCTTTAGTGTTTGTAGCTTGGTTCAACCCTAGACTAGAACTAGTCCTTCGCTTTATTCGTAAATGAAAGTCTTCACGAGGGAAAATATTAAATAAAAACTAGGCTGATTAAGCTTTTCGTACAGTCTAATGTCTCCTCTTATTTTCTTATAGTTTTGCCTATTTGCCTAGCCCAATTCCCAAATTGGATGATACACTATTCATTCATTCATAATAGCAGAACAAAACTCGCTCAAGTCTAGTTGACAACCCGAAACATAACATCACAAGAAAGTACGAAACCCTTCAACGTAAAAAAGGTATACGTTAGTACTATTTCGATGAAATTGAAATCCCGTACGCCGACTGTTACAGCCAAAAGTATATCAGGTTTATTGACCCATTTACTTACTCCGTATTGAAAAAGACTTATAAACAGTATAACCTCCAATTAACGGACACTCTATAAAAGGCGGACACCTCTAATTAGCGGACAGAT
Organism: Eutonina indicans; assembly: GCA_032356525.1. Lineage (NCBI taxonomy): Eukaryota > Metazoa > Cnidaria > Hydrozoa > Leptothecata > Eirenidae > Eutonina > Eutonina indicans. The sequence goes on from JAUKWF010000337.1 coordinate 824, forward strand.
TCCTTTTCCCCAGCGGAATTAATTCTGGTCAAACTCTCATAGAAAAGTTTCCAATTAGCAGACACTTCCAATTAGCGGACAAAATCTTTTTCCCCATGTCCGCTAATTGGAGGTTATACTGTACATACAAAATCTTCTCAGGACTTACCTTTGCTGGTTGTGTGTAGCTGGATAAGATACTTTAGAAGCAAGTGATTTTTCATCCAGTTTTCTACCATTTTTATACTCACTTTGGTTGTGAAATCTTCCATTTTGTTTTTGCTTCATCAATATTTAGAAACAATACAGATGTTACAACAACAAAAAGAAAATACAAAACAAAATTGTTTGTTATTTACACACAAAGCTGCATCAATACACAATGGGTGGGTGTAGGTAAAATGATATGACCCAAGTCTTGGTACCAGACTTCTTTACAACGACTTTTGACATCTATACGTCCAAAAGAAGTTTTAAAACGCTGTTAAAGATCTCTTATCTAGACTGGAAAGTCCGAAGTTCTTTTTTCATGATATCACCATTTTTGTCGCGTGGTTGCTCGGTAGACTGGGAATGAATCAGACCATCATTATTTCGAGTAAAGATTCATCCGAAATTTGTTTGAAGAATCGAGAGAATATGAATGGTTCGATGCAATAAGTATTAGCCTTACAATAACCATATCCTTGCTCATACTTCTCAGGCAGAAGTACTTGAATTGAAGGTGATGTGTTTTATATCTATGTTATTGCCTGATAATTTTATATCGCATTGAGCATGGGCAGGTTAAAACAAATCTGCTGCCATAAGCTATAGGCGAAAATAATGCCTTTAATAACTATGTGGAAATCCCAAATACTAATATGATATCCCGATACCCCGAAAAATAATGATTGTTCTTGACTCCATAGGGAGAAAATTCTGAATCTGAATAATAAAAAAAAAACAGCATTTTGAAGATTTGAAGACTCATCGTGTAGAAAAGGGCATAATTGCCTATAGTTTTTTTAGTTGGCCCTTATTTTCCGTTAGCCCCTAATCTCCTGTTGTCCCAAATTTACAGTATGAGAAAATTTCGGACCATTTATTTCAAGCACCGTCCTTTCCATTAAACAAAAAATCAGTAAACATTTACAGACAAAAAGCCGCATATTTATAAGATGAGTTTTTGCGTAGTTTAACCGTAACAGCTTAAGAGAATAAAAAAGGGGGAAGTACTTATTTCGATAGGGAATTAAAATTTTTCTAGGAAATAAAGACCCGGGAGTACTTATTTCTTAGAACAAATGTACCGGGTACCTAGGAAATAAGTAATGGAGAGTACTTATTGAGAGGAGTACTTTTAGGCGGTGACACCAAATTATCACAATATCGAGAACATATTCTTTGATAAAAAGAGCTAACATACATTTCGTAAAAAAGTATAAATATATCAGCTAACAAGCTGATCAGTGTAAATGTTTGTATTAACTTTCCTAAACTTGTTAATGAAAAATGTAACTTACTTGGCGTTATGGGCGTGGGAAGGGTGTCATGTCGGAAAACCTAATCATACCCTTAAATGTTTTACTAACTTTAATGAAAATTTTGTCTGGATTTTGAAGAATTTCATTTCTTCTACAAAAGGGTTTTTGAGAAGATGATATTGCAATCTTGGGGCATAGGATTATGAAAGAGCTTGGGGTTATCATTTCAAAATATGCTATATACATCTTTTTAGTTTTTGTAGCACATAGTCTGAGTACACCCTGTCTTTATACACAATTATTATAGAAAAACCGTGTTTTATTTTAAAATGTACAAGCACGTTGAACAGAGAGGGTATATTTATTAGCCATTCAGCAAACTTTTCTAATTGCACTATAAATGGGCTGTTCATTGCTAAGGCGGATCACTTGCCATTAGTTTTGGCAGGAATAGGGGAAGACGTGCTTAATTTGAAAGTTCAGGGGATAGAGAAGCATTAACGTTTTTGGCATGCTCAATATATAATATTTACGAAAAAAGTTTTAAGCTTTTGGACATCATACGTATAAATATTTTTAATTTTACAGTGCAAATTTTTTTTAAAGAAATATTAAAAAAAATTAAAAAATTGAAATTATACTATTACAGTGCATTTGTTTGCTTTAAAAACCGACCCTTAGGGGCCGAACATACCCGTCACCCCCCCCCCCCCTCTCGGGACGCTACTAAATATAACAACGGAAATCTTTTTATTATAATCTTACTTTTTGGGTCTGTTGTCTGAAAATAGTTATGATTTAGGAAAATACATATTGAAGCCTGATCTTTGCCTTTTCCCGTCCTCTTAAAAGTAATGAAAAGATGAGGAAAGATTCGTTCTAGTCTACTTAAAAGTCATAAATTCAAAAGGTTGTAGCAGCTAATGGATAAAATTGAAAAGAACCATGTTTCAGTCTTATAGTAACCAAAATATATTAAGTATTTTAAATATGTTGATATTGGTTAAAGAAAACGAACCGAAAATTGTCATTTTAAAAAATTTATCAATTTGAAATAATAATATTAGAACAAATTTTCAATTTATCAATCTAATAATAATTAATTAATTATTAATTCGGAAGATATGAAGACAAAAACTGGTACAGCATTCATTTTACTTTATTAACATTTATTTCATTTCTTAGCCTGGTATGCTATGGTTTACTGCGTTACGGTATTTTTAGTATTCGCTTATAGTTTACATACGCTGCATCGTATTTTCCGCGTGTCGCGCTGTCAGAATCAGAAAAAAGCGATAAGCAAAAAGAGGTCTACTAGAATAGTCATTTCTCGGATGTAGCGCTTCTCTATCTCATTATAACCTATTGAATATGTAGCAACGCGAAATGGTTAATCAGCTGGATAAATTACTTTAGAGTGTATTATTTTTTTCGAAATTGGCACCTCCTCAAAGTAATTTACGTGGGTGTACTGTTACTATACAAGCTCAAATATATTTGCCACAAATTTTATCAGGTGAACAAATATGAGATATTTCAATTTAGCAAATCGTGAAGAAATAATCTATGCTTCCATATTATTGTTTTTTCAACATTTTTCTGTAATTTATAGTATATTCCTGGTAATAGTCGTTCAAAATTTTTAACTTTAAGGAATTTTTTGATGTAAACAAAACTTTTGATACGTTGTATCGAGAAAAATATCGCGCAGTATTGACAAGGCCTTAATTTGGCGTTGTTGAGAACGTTGTAATTTTAAATTAGGTCCCAGCTCAAAAGTTACGGCAACCGAAAGTATCATTTTTATATGAACGACCTCTTGCCTAGATACCTTTAAAGAGCTGAATCCACCTCTGATGCACGGGTGCCTAAAATAAGCTTTACGGATAATTAATTCAGACAGAAACAAACACGACTCCAGAAGGCTTTCTCGCTTCGTACGCGTGGTTAAAATATTTGCGCGCGCGTTGAAGAGAAGTAACGCCTTAGAGTCGAGTTTGTGACAGAGTCACATGTATTTGCAGACGAATGAATGGCATTCTAAAAGAAAGTCATCATTTTTCAAAAAATTATATTATTCAATAAAAGTTTTTAAACCACTGTTTAAACTATCCCCCATTAATTTTGTTTACCCTCTTGAAATCTCATAATGTTTTCAACTAAAAACGGAGGTTTTTTGAATAGATTTTTTTAAAACAATTCGTTCATGAAAGCGCGCTGGTTGTGTTTCAAGTTTTGTAGAATTAAACTTAAAATCAAATTTGTTGGAACTAAAAGAAAAAGGTTTGTAAAAAAATAATTAAAGTATGTAATGTGTTTATTTTTTAAGGTTATAAAATTTTTGAATTAAATTTAGCTGAAAAATCGAGATTCGGAATATTCCCGAAATTAAAAACAAAAGCGGCAACAGAGTCACGCTCTATGACGTCACAAACCGGGTATTACTAACTCGGAAAAGCAAAAATAATTTGGTGGGTCAGCACTAATTTAGTTTTGTATAAAAAAAGTTTCCGGATAATTAACTAGAAAAAGGTAAGAATAAAAAACTATATTTCGAGGCAATAGTTCGATGTGGAAAAATGAAACAAAAACTTTCAATGAAGAAAGCTTTGTTCGATTTAAAAATAACATTCAAGAAGTAAAAAGAAATAGTTCACTAGCTTAATCATAAAGTTTATTACAATTTTGGGCAAGAGGTTATTACAAATTAGGTCAGTTATTTTATGCTTTATTTTGGCAAATATTAATATTACAAATATGGGCAAATTTTATTATAATAAATTAGAGCAGGTGTTACAAATTGGGGCAAATGCAAAAGAAATCATCCAGTTTATCCAGCAGTTTGCGTTCGTCAAATATTTTCGTTACTTAAAATGTTCTTTCTAGACGAAGTTACATAACCCTTTAACACCCAAATATTTTTGAATACTTGACACTTTTTGGACATTTTACAGCAGACAGCTTTTTTGTTGCAAGTTAGCCGCTCCGATGCATCTCTACCTAGTCATAAAAATGGCCGTTGCCAAATGGCAGCATCAGGCCTTTAAAGGGTTATAAGATGTTTGTACGTATGTACTTCTTTGCATTAAATAGCCTGTGTTCAAAGGCTGTGTATGGTGGAATAAACTGAAATTTGTTAAATTGATAATATTATGATTATTTATCCATCCCATGTTTTTTTCTTAGATGAATACCTTGTTATACGCTTTTCTATGCACCCTTTTGTTACTGCAAAATGTTGAATGTGGAAAAATTGTGAAAGCAGCAAAAACATGCGAAGATGTCCTTCAACCGCAGGTAGATTAATTAATAATTTCGTCACCATTATATCTTATTTTACCTGGCTTTTTTGACAGCAGCAAAATTAGATGAAAATTTTGATATTTATATTTGATCAATGCAAATGGTAGATACTAAAAACCATTATGTAAATAACCGGTGGCCCATATGTGATATATATTTCCGACTTTATCACAAGGAATGGCGGTCGTCAGTTATAATTAGCGGCAACTACTACGCATGCGCATGATACTGTCACTGTCATGTAAACATTTTTTTTCATGTAACAGAAGGTACAAATGTTAGAAAGAACCGTTTGTTTACATGACAGAAGTATGCGCACGCGTAGTAGTTGTCGTTATTTACACGTGGCGGCCGCTACTTACTAACCGCTGCGACCGAGAGTTTATAAGTCGGGCCGCCAGTTATAGCTCGCGACCGCCAGCTATAAATCACAAGTCACATATAGGCCACTTTATAAATATCCTTAATCCTTAAACCAAAAAAGTATTGAAGGAAAATAGACCTAGTATAAAAGCTGTTATTTTCAAAAATGGCTGAATTTGGGCTATGGCGTCATCAAATGAGTCAAGAATTCTGGAAAGAGAAATAGTTAAATTGTCTGTATCGGTTTTGAAATATAATCAATTTCGGTCTACATTTGAGTTGTACTAGTTTTCTATTATAATGTAAAAACATTCGATATTCTCTTTATTTTCAGACATGTGTTAAATTAAGAGATGCTGCTAAAATCTTCCACGAGCATGCTGGTACAGTGAACGAAGCCGTCCAATCAGCAATCACTAAACACATCACTACAACCCAAAATATTATCAAGTACATTAAACAATATTTAGTTGAAAAAGCCAACAACTTTAAATGCGAAGATGTCTTATCTACTAGTGTAAGTATAGTTTTGAAGATAAAGATTGAGCCAAAAGATGCAACGACTCAGATTGATGAAAACTCGGAAAACCTCTTTGTTCTCTGTACAATCTTTGTTAACCCCTTGACAACGACAATTGGTCACTGGTGACGTAAAACCGGTATAAACCACAAGTAATGAGGAGACGATATTACTTGGGTGTCTGAAGGAGAGGAGCGCTTTCGGTTTTAGAATTGTTCAAAGAGTTAATAATAAGGATCAGGTTCAAAGATTTGTTCTAATAAAGAATATTAACAGGATACTGACTGTTTGTTCATCTGTAATGGGAAATACAAAGCCCGAGGTCGAATGTGCAGACCGAGCTTGTGAGGTCTGTTATTTGACCGAAGGCTTTGTATTAGCCAGTACAGATTAACAAACAGTCAATATCCCGTTTATTACCAGGTCCTGATTTTATCTCATTCTATTTTATTGAGCTTTCTTTTGTTTACATTTCTAAACAGTTAATACGGGTTTCTAACAGTCAGTACGGGTTTGTACAAATGTCCTCGAAATTTCCCGCCAAAAACATCTAAACCAATTAAAAGCGCGGATTTACCCGTACAGTCACTTTTAAAAATGGTATCCAGGTAATAAAGTCTTACCAACTTCCTAACAAGGTCCACAAGAACACTGTTTATTGACGTTACGTTTATAACTTCTTATAATTGCAGTTAGCCTAAAGATGTAAGCTCTCGGTAACTACTTTCAAAACTAATATAGTGGAACTGCATATATCGGGATTTAAGACACCGGTTTTAATATCGCCAGGAAACAATATACTAGGTCAACCTGGCTAAACTGCGGTTAGTTGAGCAGGTGATTTAACATTTCTTTCTCCTTCAGCAATGTTCAAGTCTTGTCAAGATTGCTGGCAAATTCAAATTATCAATAACTAATGTAACACGTGACATTGAAGAAGCAATTGTTGATGGTATTGTAAAAGGAAAAGCATTGTACCAGAAAACCATTGAAATCATGTTGGAAAAGATTAACAACCTCTCTTGTGAACAACTGGTAGATAAGAATGTAAGTAAAATTATTTTCATTTTTTTCCAAAGCAAAGAAAGCATTAAGCTGTTATTTTTAGATATGTCTTGAGAGCTGCTCTATTCTTAGCTTTTCTGTCTTTAGGAAGTTTTCACACAAAAACTGTCCTTTGAAAACCGTCCTTTGAAAACTGACCTTTGCAACGATCATAGTCCCTTCAGGGTCAGTTTTCAGGGAAATACAGCCATTACCAGTAGTAGTGTAAGATGTATTTCCATGGAGTTCTTGTGCGGGTGTGGTTACTATCAAATAACACTTTCCCCATTATTCTGTCAGACTTGTCAAAAGATCGAAAACTTCGGCAGCAAAGTACATGCTTCATCTAAGGAAATCATGAAAGGTATCATTGATGCTTACAGTAAACATCTAACCAATGTTAAAGATTTCATCAATGATGCTATCCACTACATTGTGAACGAATTGAGCTGTGATAAAGTATTGTCTACATTGGTAAGTAGAGTTTGGAAAAAATGTTAATATAGCCAGTACATGACGTCATCACAGCAAACATACGATGATGGGCTTGTTAATTGGTCAGAACGTAACCAAACGCACAAGTCTACGACGAAGGTTATGAAATATGAAGTGAAAATCACAATTCTCGCGCCATAGATCGACGTCCTTGATTTTTCTGCGTAACCTTTTCTAGTTTTTGTTACCACCATATACCAGTTTTATTAAAATTAAAACTATGAACGGAACTTTTGCAACTTAAAATAACCTATTATATTCTGTGTAATTGGTGTCAATTTATCGTGTAAATTAATTTTAATTTGTTGTTTTTATTTTGTCATGTTTCTATCAGGCTTGTTCAAGACTTCAATATCTATCAGACAAATTTGGGACACCATTTAATTCAATTGTTGATTTTCTACGTGAATCGTTAGTCAATGGTGTTACTCAAGTTTCCGAGTTATACAAGGATGCAACTCATTACATCATGAAGTCGTGGATGGGCTTGAACAACTTTAAAATCACCAAACGCAGTGTTGGTATGACAGAAGGTAAAAAAAGTTTTTAGTTCTTAATTTGTTCTCCCGACTGCTCATTAGTTTACGCTCTCTGGCACACGGATTTAAAAAAAGTTAAACCAAACATATAAATCTTGACAAGATAGAAAAAATAAATCTCACGCAGAAAACCAGACTGTGAAAAGAAGATTCTGGTGCAGAATTATCTAGTGTAATGTGTATTAACCAAATACTTTAATTGTCCTTAAAATGCCTAGATTGAGGATATTGAAAAATACACGAAGCAGGGGCGAATCCAGAACCCTGCTAATGCTGCTCAAGCAGGGTTGAAATTGAGAGTGAAGTGTTTGTTTAGCAATTTCTATGTTATTGCAGATAGAAATACATCACTTTAAAGATTTGAGCATGAGTAAAATTTAATTCTGTATCCGCCCTTGTATGTTATAACATTTAAAGGTGAAAACATTGATAAAATCAGTATGAGGTATTTTTTTTCTCCCAAAAGAATACACTAGATACTGCAATCAATTTTCTTTCCCTCTCTGAAAATTCATCCTTAATCGGGGAATGTAAATGTCACTATTTCAAAATTAAGGAAAGGAGGAATTCCATACCATATTAGATTAAATCTTTTGATATTTTTCAGACGAATTCATGGCTACGTTGGATCTTTTGGAGAATTACGTAACAGCAAAAAGATTCTGAAATGACAAATTTGTGTCAGGGAAAATTGCATGGTTTGAAGTTTGGCTCAAAATTATAGTAGCATTAACATTGACATAAATGTAAAATTTGCAAAAAATAAAAGTTATTAACAGTTGTAACGAAGACTCTACATTTTTCTTTCACTCTGGCTCTGACTCTGGACACCAAATTAAAATTTGAAAATTGCATTGTGGGATTGATACTCGGACAAACATGATAAAGTGACGTATTTTGAATAGAGCGCTATTGAGACTTTAAAAGCACCCAATTTTACTATTAAGTCTTTTTGTAAATCGTTTCCTTTGCAATTAGTTTTGAATATGCAGGATCGGTCCTGTCACAGGGCGGATACAAAGTTTAATTTTACGACTGCTTAAAAATGGTGACATTAAACACGTCACGGCCATTGTTCTATACGAAACTTTTTGCAAGATCGGGATAGAAAATATTTGATTTCATAAAAAGCAACGCAACACAACAAATATGACACAACTCGTTATGTAATTCGTTTCAAAAGAAAATTCGATATTGTGATAAAATTCCATTTCACAAAAATAACAATGAAGCACGCTTCACAAAATATTAAATTTCCCTTCTTACATTGTTTGTTCAAATTTCTTAGGAATTTTTCTTCTTACTTCCCAACTGAAATACTTGAACAAAACAATACCCCAAGAAGTACGAGATGCAACTATTTCATTCTCAATTTTTGATGGATTTGTAAACTATCAATTGGCAAAGGTTAATAATGCGCAGGGGCGGGTCCCGGATATTTGAAAGGTAATAGCAGCTACGAACGCTCTCATTAAGATTTCACAATAAATGAAATTATTTTTGATGATTTCCTTGATTTCAATGGTAGTTTTATTTCTTTGCAAGTAAGTTTAGGTTTTTTGTTTCTTCGTGATTAGATTGGATATTTAATGAACTAACATCTAAGACAAGTGGTGTGAGAAGGTATATGGTAAGTTGACATTTTAGAGGCTTCTCCTATCTTTTTAGAAACCGTTTAATGAACTAAGGAAAGTAGATTGTAAAATTTTAAGGAATTATTTTGGATGAATCCGTTTAAAATGCTATTGATAAAAACATTTTTCTTACTTAAAGACAATTTTAAACAACTGACAATCGACATGGTAGGGTTTTACAGGATTATGTAGTATCACTAGAAATTAAACAATGTGAAAATATAAAATTTCAATATCAGTATATGTCTTTTTTAATGGACAGGTTATCTGATAAACTTAAACTTGTTAATAATGATATAAAATATTTAATAAATTAACAGGATGTACTTGCTTATAAATGAGATATCATCCTTTATTATAATTTGTTTTGAGTAATCAGAAAGCCTATTTATCAAAATAAGAACTATTTGATATCGAAAACTGTTACTATTTTTGGCGGATAATCCTGCAGTAAGTTTCTGTAATTTTTGGATACAAAGTGATATTCATATACAGTGGAATCTCGAACTCGCAAGGGATTAAAAAATCTGTTCGAGATAGAGAGAAGTTCGAGATAAAGAGATGAAAATAGCCTAGAGAGTACACAAATGTTCGAGCTTTTTGTTCAAGATAGAGAGAAGTTCGGGATAGAGGGTAGTCGAGATTCCACTGTATAATTATTTCGATTTGGTTTCACAAACTTATACTTGATCAGCTCAGTAATGGTTGAGTTTCTTAGGTTATTAAACGATTATTTTTGGACAAAAGTTTCTTGCCCGGTTATCATTTTACTGCATATGATGGAAGCATGATGTCTTGTCCGAAATTGAAATTCTTTGCTAATCCTTATTTTGAGCAATTGTATTACAAGAATATTTACAACTTCGATTCCAGGGCGCTTCTTCTATTCAACGCACGTACATATATTAACCGCGCGTACTAAGCTCGCGAACAAACTTCGGAAGTGCAGCGAGGGGGAGTGGTGTCATTTCTTTCTTTCCCGCCCTACCTTTTGCCGCCCTGGACTCGTGGTTGAAAGTATATTGTAGGTTTCGATATAATGAATCATAAAAAGAAATACCATCTTACCCAACTTAAGGTGTCGTCACTTTATCTTAATTAAACGAATTTAGTAATGATTCAGCGCTTCATCACCATACTGTTTTAAATTTGATTAGATTTCTTAATCTTGACATGATGCGATGATAGGTTTCAATAAGCAGGTAATGATAAAATGAACGCGTTTGTTTTGACTTCAAAATAGAGCAAAAACAATATTTAAAATGGCGGTGCGGCCTAATTTATAGCGTAGCTGTAGACATAAGTCGCTAGAGCGCCTGAAGATTTTTCAAATTTTATATCAATTATCTAAAAAGTTCTAACAGTAACCCCTATGCAGATCGCCGAAATTGTCCTCTTGATAGCAAAACAGTCCTGCGGCTCTAGCTGGCGCAGTCGCAATGCTTCCGGCGGTCCTACTAACAAGGACGAAACCAGCTAGTCTTGTACTCTGGTGTTCTTCACAAACCCCTGGTTCGGAGAAGAGCACAGAGCAAAGTTTTTGGATTTACTTTCGCGAACAAGTACTTGAAAAATTTCGTGTGGATTAATTTTCGCGATCCGACAATATTACGTGTTTTCGCGAAATCGCGAAAATTAATCTCGCGAAAATCCCACTATAAACTGCAATAGACAATGGGCCAAATATCCTAAATTTGAGTTAGTGTGAGTCTACGTATCTAATTAAAAATGAAATTTTTATTAAAGTATAAAACAAACTGAGATAGAAAAATCCGCTTAACATAATAGTACAAAGTCTGCTAGACAATTGATTTCATCTAATATAATATATACGATGTACAGTGTAGTCAGGAAATCAACAAACACACAAGAAAATAATCGCGTCCTTTTGTTAGACACGTTCTAGCTAACCAGTGTTATTTTAACATGCGTTTTGTTACAAAACCGAAATTCATTGTTCATTTGTGATGAAAAATCTTAAGCAAGGAAAAAAAGGAAATTGTAGGATTTTAAAAGGATGAGAAACAAACTTAAACATACTGGTTGTATATTGGACTCGAGTGGATGATTTGTTGGAACTATATTGTCGTTGGGTTAGATTAGTCTTCATTTTTAAATTTTAAATTTTTTAAATTTTTAACAGTTTACTCTCCAAAAAAAAGGATTACGTTTTAGCCTGTATTATTGTATGGTACTAGCCTGGAAATAAAAATTTCCGCATGCATACAGTGTGAACACACGTGTACAACAACGGAGGGTGTTCTATTAGGTTTTACTTTGTCTTTCATTCTATATTTTTCAAATAGTTTTTCATGAGGGTAAAACCATAGATATGGTAAAACTGTTGAAAAAGAAAAATATGGGCATAAAATATTTTTTGGCGAATAAAATTAAATTGTGCATCGATTTTCACCCGAAATTTGCAACGCCCAAGTTCGATGTAAATAGCCATTTAGGTTTTGACCTATGATCGATTTATAGTAATCTTAGCCAGGGGCGTTGTAAGAATAAAATATGTAGAAATCATGTATAGAAATCGTGTAGAAATCATGTGTAGAAACCATGTGTAGAAATCATGTGTAGAAACCATGTGTAGAAACCATGTATAGAAATCGTGTGTAGAAATCATGTGTGGAAAACATGTGTAGAAACCTTGTGTAGAAACCATGTATAGAAATCATGTATAGAAATCATGTGTAGAAATCCGACGTAAGCCGAGAAAACTAGTTGAGTCGAAAAGGAACTTCTTTAAACATGCATCAAATTAAAGAAAGACACTATTCAGATTATTAGATATTTTTTTCTATAAAA
>JAUKWF010000339.1:0-12961 GCA_032356525.1 Eutonina indicans
CCATTCTCGCAATACGAACCGAATGTATCGTGCAGTTATCGGGTTTCTCAGTTCGTTCGTTTTGGATGCTTTTCCGTTGACGTTTCCTGCAAATACCTTAATAAAAGAAAAATAACTGATTCTTACATTTTTCATATAGGAGCTGAGATTTCCATAAAGGTTCTAGAATTTTCCTTGTGTACCCGCATTTAATTGAACACATTCACTAAGAATATCCTCCTATCCACATTTCTAACCATGGAATTTTATCGAAAAGGTCACATTTCAACATATTTCCATAATTTCCAATCATGAAAAGGTCACATTTCAACATATTTCAAGTTTAGTGTTAGATAAACAGAATAACTTCGTCTTTCAAAACTCTTGACACGTAACACTATGCACATATCCCCGGAAAATTTAGTAAAGGTATTTGATTTTTACTTTTGGGAGTCTATGATGTTAAGGAATTAGGATAACCATGTCATTGGCTTTCTAAAACTTACTGTATGATTCTGATAAGATTTCCAGTCGACACCATTCGAACTGTAGTTCATTGAATATCTCGTCACCCAGGACTTCATATTTTTGAACGGATGACCCTGGGTTTCCAACTTTGAGAGCTCACGTACGATTTTCAAGTCAACCTTAAATTTAATGAAATTTTTCTAAATTTAACACAGGCGTTTTGAAAACTGAATTCCAGAGATCGATTTGTTGGGGATGAATAATCCTGGGTCAAGTTTGTAAGCCAACCTAAAATGTATTTATTAGATTCTTACAGTAGATTCGAACAAACATAAAGGTCCCTTTGGAAGTTCAAGATGGAAATAGTCTATTTGTGGTTGGTTACCTGTAGCCACGGCCTCTTATCCCACGTAGCAGCGCACCACGCGCCCCATTGTCCTTGCGCGGGCTGCATTGTGTTGTTTAGGCGGGCCGAATGAGCGGGATGATTTGTTTTGTAGGAGCTGGAAGAGGTGATCATGTTGTTAGGTATTACAGATGCATCTGAGATTCCAACAGCTTTGTTACAATCTAAATAAGAAAAAGAAAATTAGGAAAAATCATAATATGAGTAAAGGTTGTTTGTTTATGTGTACTAAATATAACTTTGCTCGTAATGGTAGCATATGCAAAAACTACGGTATGCTTATATGTAAAAATTGAAAAGAGGCTCGCGATGTGCCTGTGATAGGCTTGTGCTATTTTTCTTTATACTTTAATTTATATTTTACATTCAACGATACTTATTACTTCTTTCGATGTAGGATATGTTGTTGCTACCATTTGCAGCCATGTGGCTATTATTTTAGTTGAGTGAAACAAAATACAAATAAAATAATGCAGGCCATTCTATACAGGAGTTTCATTTGCTTGTTGACGGGACTACAGGATCACAGATTCAGTTCTTGGGTCTAAAGTGAAGCAAACGTTTTTCTAAATTCTGAGCTGAAACTGTTGGTCTTTTTTATTTATTTATTGTTGCAGTTTTCTATTTTATAATATTCATGATACATGATATAAACCGCTTTCGACCGGATATATACGGAACTATTCAATTGAGTGGTAACCGGTTAGAAACAAACTTACATTTATCCGGACTGCAACCGTAGAGTTCAGCTTGTAAACACGGTAATTCGTGGCTTTCGAGCGGATAAATACGGAACAACTGGGCAGTTACTGGTTTGTCGAGGTCAATTTTGGCTTTGTCCCATTCATCTTCAATGCCCATGAAAACCTGACCGTAAAGAAAGAAATTAATTAAATTGAATTGAAATTGAAGTCGATTCTTTACTACCAAAAACAGTGGTAGTAAACTAACAAATACATACAGTATAATCCCGCCAACTCGAACTTTTATATTTTTTTATTATTATTTATGAACTTTTACCCAGGATTACCACTTCAGTGCCGTTGTTGGCTCTGCTATCAACGAGGGTCCTGCGAACGAGGTACTAACTGTGTTTAAAGCTCCCATTTGAGCTACGGAATTCGCTCCACCCAGTTAGACAACCCCGTTGTGAATCTCCGTAGGTGAGGATCCCGAGTGGGTTTGAACTCATATCCTTCGGAAGATTAGGCTCCAAATTAGCTAGATTACAGATGCACGCCACCACATCCACAAACTACAAACGGACCAACATAATGGCGGTTCAAGTTAGCGAAAGTTCGAGGTTATCGAGGGTATTCTAGTAACAGAAAATGTTAGAGCAAGGGGATTTCAAAATAGTTCGAGTTATACCGAATTCAAATTATCAGAGTATCGGGGATATACTGTTAACTGTTAACCCTAACAAAATATGATGTTCTTCCAAATCACCATCAAATATAAAATATATCATTAAAGCTATCAAATAAATTAAAAACCTTTGTTTTGTTGGTGTCTTTTTCATTGACTGAATACCAGACCCTTCCGTCATAACTGTAACGCAACATGAACGTTTTCACAAAGCCGCGGCTAAATTCTGTGCAACCAATAGCAACAGCCGTTACTGATGTCATGGTAACGAGGTCGACTTGAAACCAGGGATTCTTGTCTTGTTGTCTTGGGCACCAGACCCCAAATTTTTTACCCCTTCTGTAAATCAGAAAGAAAGAAGAAGAATCATGTAACTTTATGTATTTACGCTAAATTTTGCTAATACAGTAGGCTCCCGGTTATTCGAAGTTACAAGGGGGATGGAAATTTACTTCCAATAACCGAATGTTCAAATAAGTGAAGGTTGTTGGCAAGTTAAAAAAGTCCAAGTGGAATAGAACTTTACTTCGAATAAGCGAAATATTCGAATAAGTGCAGGTTCGAATAACCGGGAGTCTACTGTATATGCAGTTTACTTAAGCATATTTTGTTGGGGGTCAAAATTTTCTCTTGCAATAAAGAAACTAACAATAAGTACAATAACTTGGTCATCGCCGCCCTTAACATTTTTCATCACACCTTTAAATATCCATTCACTTAAGGCCGGAAAAAACGCTCAATCACATTAGAATATACCTTAAAGGTATTTAATTTCGCGGGTACCTAATTTCGCGAGTGAAGAAAATTTTCGATTTCGCAGGTATTTAATTTCGCGTTTGAGTAAAAGAAAGTACTTTAAAACACGTTTTTTTGCATAAATTTTTATTTTAAAGAGAAAAAATTGCATTTGGCGGGTACTTAATTTCGCATTTTTTTAAAAAAACGCAAAAATCGCGAAATTTAATACCTGCGAAATTTAATACCTTTAAGGTAGTCTTCAACACTTTCATATGACCGGCTTAACCAGTAACGGTACCGTATCTTTACCCGACAAAAAAATACATCAATCAGTTACAAAGAAATGCAGTGCGGATTTAAAGGTATACTACTTACACCGGGTGTCGGAATCGCCCGTATATCGCATACATGTAAGGTTGCTCTGATGAAGCGGTGATCCGTTCGTCCGGCAATTTATCTTTTTCCGGTAGATACCAATCCAAACCCATATTTTTGTTGCACGACCGATCTATGAGTAAAAATAATTAAATTTAAATTGAGTGAGATTTTGTCTTACGTGTCACAAGTTTTTTATTTGACGAAATTTTGATGCGTGCTAAGAGTTTGATTCCATCCGGCCGTTCTTCATCTTTAAGTGAACACTTGGGAGACAGAAAACTGTATGTAGATTCAACACTATGGTTTTCTTATCATAAAAGGGTTTCCCTATTCTAGATAAAATTTCTGCTTGTTTATACGGCTTTTCATAAATGAATAGATAATTAGAAAGCGTACAACTCTTTGCCTCGTTTCCGTCATAATTACGCAATTATTTAAAAAAGCACAAATCGTGATACAGCTTTTCATAAATAATTACGTAATTATCACGGAAACGAGGCAAGAGTTGTACGCTTTCTCATTATTTATTTATTTATTTATGAAAAGGCTTGACTCGTTATAACAAAAACATTTGACTGCGTGAAGTTTTATTATTTCGTAAATTTCATTTGTAAGGTTTGTAATCTGACTCATTTACATGATAATGGTTAATTCGTTAAGTCTATACAAATAAAGACGCCAACTATTTTTTGAAAAGCCGTTGAAGAGCAAATAAAAACCGTTAGCTAGCTAATTACTCTCTCCATAAACAAAATTTTCGTAACTTCGCCCCAAATATCGTTATCCGTTTATTAGCCTAATGTAAACAAAGCCTTATTATATATAACATGTGACATCAATAGAAAACCGCCAACCGTTTAAAAAAAAATAGCCATTGACTGGTTGGCGCTCGTGAAAGCCGATTATGGACAGGAAAGAAATTTCGGCTATAAATAATAGTTACATGAATTTTTATGAAGTCAATTTTATGAATTTTTAAAGACCTTCGCAGGACCTTGTGTCCACTGAATCAGGAATAACTAAATTATATTTTATTTGATTAATAGCGGACACAATTGGTTCTAGCGGACGCAAATGGGGCACACAAAACGATGATCCGCCGTAAGATTTCACTCAAAGTGACGTCAAAATAATTGACAGAATGCTGACACTTGTAATTGGGGTGTACATACATTACATTTTAGAAAGGAAATTACAACTTTCATCTGTGATTTGACATTTAGATAAAATAGATTTAATTTAACTTAAATTTTTTACCTTAAAAGTTTATAGTTAGCAGGAACTACAATTTTGAGGCTTTCGCTAATACTGCCGTTTTTTTTGTCAATAGATGTAAGTTACAAACAATAAAATAATAAAATTTAAACTTATATCCTTTTCAGTTGTGAATAAAGTAACTTTCTAGTGGAAATTTCGGACGGACTTTACTAACAGAAAAGCAGGTCAAAAAGCCATACTTTATGAATTTTTTTATTTTTAATTTTGTTAAATACGGCAGAATATTAGGGCTGTTCGTAAACTTATATTTCGCAAAAACGTTCAGAACTAGGACAAAAGGAGTTAAACCGTAGGGTTTAATATTTTTTACTGTCCTGTCCGACAATTCCGAAATTAAGCACGAAACTCTCACACATGTTTTCAATGACGTCACCACCCGGTGTCAACAACCAATGAGATTCATTCATTTTAGTACATGCCAAACATGCTTTAAAGATGAATTCATCATCACCGCATGCGCAGATTATATTTCAGTTTATGTGTTTAAGTATCGTATCGAATTATCATAGATTATGATAATCACAGATTATTTCGGAATGTAAAACAGAAACATGTGTCGTGGCCTACTTAAAATATTCCCAATAGGGTGATGGAGAAAACGGGATTGCACCCGGAGAGGCGAGTTCCGAATTAATTACGGTAGCAGCTAAAGCGGAGACCGTATTAGTTTTGTCTTGGTACTCCTCCTCTTCCCCGCGTGAAAACATTTCTGCCTAGTAGACCTTTTAAACTTTTCTTCACGCAAGGCGGGCAAATTTTTTACATAATTTCAAAAGTTTGCTGCTACCTTTGAGAGCCGTGTGGCTATTTTTTTTCCCGAAAAACCATGAGGTTGTGGGGTAAAAAGTAGAGTGGACAGTTTTGGCGTTATAATAGCCGGCCCTGTTAGTAAGACATTTGCATGCATGCAACACATACCACAAATTTTTCTACGGTGAAATCATTTTTGTGTAGTGTATCACATTTCAAAAAGAAAAACATTCAAATAAAAAAACACGCTACCTCAAACAAACTGCTACTTAATATTAGTATTCTAGGCTACCGCAAATTCTCTTCAGTGTGACATCATCTTTCGAATTACATCATCTTTCGAAGTTGCACAGCCTAACAACCAACCAAGTGGGAATCCCATTTTTTCAAAAAATAAAACCATGCAAAAATCGAAATCAGCACAATCAAATTTCTCTGATTTCTCGACGTAATTTTCTCATCGAATTTATTAGAGAACTAGCAATAGGTAGCCTATTTAACAGTCATTGAAATTCTCCTCGGCACTCCGCAAATGCCGTGGCGACTGCGAGGCAAACCAGAGGGATTTCTCTTTTTGCCTCGGCAATTTTACTGTTTCCTCCGCCTATTCACAATAAGCGGGATGGTAGACATTAGGAAACCGAAACGACTAGTTCTAGTTCTAGATATGCTGATGATGACACGATAAGATGTCGAAATATTCAAAATAGTAGATCATTTTGTTTTCCTTGTATTTTAAATCTTAAAATCAGGAAATGACTTTATTCGGTTTTTGTTTCATTTTGTTTTAGTTCTAGTCTAGTGCAGAGCAAACTTTTACGGGAATTATTGGGTGGTATCGGGCGGTATCGGCAATTCGGGCGGCTGGACAATTGAAGCCCTCTTCCCTCTTTTGCAAGTTAAACATAAATTGCAATTGTTCTATTCTAAGTACAGATATTTTGAAAAGTTAAGTTCAAGAAGAAAAATAGTATAAAACTATTCCATTCGACACACTTATTACAAATGAACGGAATCTCAACAATAACAAAATGTAAACAAAGATGGCGCACAAGTAGCGATGAAAGTACATATTTATTTATTTACTCATCAAAGTGCAAATAAAAAAAACATTAGTCATACCCTGTTAATAAAAACATAATTGTCGAGTATACACTTTTTTTATAAGAAACAAAAATGATTAAAATAAAATCTGTTAGATTAGTAAATTACAAAAAAACGTGTTTGTTACCTTTTAAAAGCACGTATAAGATTAAGTGACAAAAAGGGATTTAACCGTGTTCTCTAGCCTCTAAATTTGTGACCTTTCAAGAACCATTATAATTATTTACTGCTCGATAACCGGTCAAATTGGGCGGTTGATCGGTCAAAATAAATTATTTATTAATTATTATGTCGAAGTTAATTGTAATACTTTTATCATATAAAGTAAAAAGCAAAATTCAAATAATATAAATCTTTAAATTCGACTAATAATAGGAGTTCCCCATTAGAGCTTTCGGTTCATAACAAAAACTGACCTCTGAACTATGACTCATGAAAACGGTGAACTGTACAAACGATCGATATGTTATTTACGAAAACAACATTTTACAACCGTACATGCAAAAACCGAAATAACAGAATCTGTTAAAAGAGAGAATTATTTTGAAAAGTTTGCGGATTTAATTCAGGCCTGACATTTTTTATATTCCTGGGCCCCTGGTTAGAGACCTAGGAGCTCCGCGACCCATTCATCAGGGAGCGGCTAACTGGTAACAAATAAAGTGTCAAGTTTTCAAAACCCTAAGGCGTTGAAGGGTTATTATGGTAGTTTTTTTTAGGCTTCTGAAACAACAGTTTAATGGCAAAAATCTGCAGAAAATTTGTATAGTTATTATAATAAGACGACAAACTTGCACTTAATGACATCAAGTGACCTATCCTGTGTCTTTATGAACTTGTTTCCGATGAAATCTTTTTCAGGAGTAATATTTATATTAATACCATATAATGTATCTAATGTATCTATCATGTAAAAACGAGCTGCAAACATGTGTCGATTATGCTTCCGTGAAAAGTCCCTCAAAACGTCTGGTCAGGCTAGGTGGATATTTCTCCACAAGACTATATTTGATATAATATAAGACGTCGATTCCACATTTACGAAATGGATTTCTATGGACCGAGAATATTTAAGAACGGTTCATTTTAATTGCATGCAAAAATCTGCTAAATAGCAAAACGACATTTAGTCAGTCAATGACCCATGGCCTTTACTTTATGATTTGTGAATCTAACTAGATGAGTCTATGACCGATTAACGCAAGTAGCGCGTTAAAAGATACGTGTCAACATTGAAATGCATACAATTACAAGAAAACAGGTAAAAAAAATTCGCTCGAAAAAATGACCTGTGACTTATGCTTTACAAGTTGTGACTCTAACACTAGAAGATAAGACACGGGAAAGCACATTTAAAAACAAAGGGGTGAAAAAAAAGAAAAGTTTCAGTACAGCTACAATCAAATATATGCAAAAATTAGTTAATTAATACACTCGATTAATAAGTGACCTTATTATGTATGACCTTTGATTGATGAGTTGTGACTTTTAATTTAAAAAATTTACAAGTGTGACGCATTTGATTCGCACGTAAAATATACATCAAAATGTTGTTATTTTTTCAAGCACGTGACGGAAATTGTACACTTCGTCAATATTTTCACTATTCATAGATAGGTGTTACTTTTTCTAGATGGTGTTGCTGGGTGTATTTCCGCCGCGCGGGAGATGCCAATGCGGATAGCCGGTGGCGCAGAGAATAAAGCGATTATAAATCAGAGGTCAATTTGGAGGATATGAAGTGTTGATGATGCATGTTCCCCGGAAACAAGACCGCCATTTATAATAGAACGTCCGATGAAAAAACTAAATAATAGACATTTCCCGCAAATGTTAAACCGACATCAAATTTTAAAAATATTCCCATAATTTGCTTCTTTATCATTTGTCCGTGAGAAATTTCGTTTTATAGGCTCTATCCGACGTTAGGTAAGAAATACTAGCGTCAAAATAGGCACAACACAGATTATGTACATCAGTATTAGATTTCACGCAAGGCGGTGCTCTTTTCAAAATATCGGTCAAAATACGATTTTCCCGAGGTTATTAGTACTTAGTTATTAGTCTTTTTCACAGGGGCGGGTCCAGACTCCTGCTCATGATAAACTAAGCTGTGACGCACCTCTAACTATCGTCATATCTATATCATTGCCAACGAGAATCGTGTCAACGTCAGATTTGAGCAGGGGTAAAATAAAATCATATATCCGGCCTTGGGTATGATTGCCATAAAAACTTATCCCCAAGAGTTATATTATATTAAATTCACTAGAATCAACCGTGAAAAGAGGTTATAGACTTGATAATAATAATCTCGGGAAAGGAGTATTTGAAAACGCTATGGCGGGGTAAAAGTAAAAGGTCATGTTATATTTATAATCTCAATTTGAATCCCGACGTTAATCAAGAAAAGTAGAAAATTTTGTAAAATGATATCATTTCATCGTTTCTTTACTATATATTCCTGCTTGCATCTGTTGCAATTCGCAAGTTTAATAAAAAAACAATCCGTCGCCATGACACCCGGGCCGCCATTTTTATCGTAGTACTTCGTTAAATAGAAGTTATAGAGTTTCTTTCTTTCTTAATATCTATTGGTTATTATATATTTTAAATTAAAAACAAAGTTTCAAGTAACAAATCGATGCAATTTTTTTTATGTATTATTTTATGAAAAAATAATAATTTAGAAAAAGAAAAGAACAAAAAACGAGTTGGTAGCAGTGTAGTTTTAAAGAAAAACAAATTCGCCATATAAGGAAGAAAGTATAGTTTCGCATAGTTTTTCATTTAACATATCGATGCAAGATATGGTGTTTTTCAATAAAACAAAAAATATTAACTTTATAAACACTGAATGCGGGAAGGGAAGTTTGATAGAAATCATGTCCCTTTAAACGAAACAGATGTTGGGTCCGGTTTAGTGGCCCAATCTACCATACATTTCTTGTTCTTTTCCTTATTTTCTTTTTTATTATTCTTTTTAGGCAAATTTGTTTATTGTTCAAAAATCTGCCGAAAAACTACATTTGCGGACAATTATGTGAAAATAGGGTAAAGATTTTCGTCATTAGCGAGAGCATTAGGATAATAGTGGATAATAGAGTTTCATCTTTGATATTAATAATATAAACAGAAAATTAAATTAAAACTTTTGAAATTTGGTACTTTTCGAAGGCATTTTCTGTAACGAGACAACGATAAGCAACTAATATAACGTTGTGTTCTCCAATTTCCCCTTTTCAACTTTTAGAAAATCATCATCATATCTTTTTTCCTTCTCTTTCACAACAAGGGAGGGAGAGACTATGAACTAGAAATTATCGAGGTCAAATTTCGTGCGCTGTTTACACCTGGCGTCTAAATCGATTAACGACAGTACTACTGTGTACAACCTGCTGGTTTTTGAGGGAGTTTTTTTTAATATAAAATATAAAATCAAAAGAAAATCGACAAAACAAAGTCATCATGATTTGTTTGAACAATGTGCAATTATGAAATTTTGAATTCACCCGTCAGAACTTTAAGGAGTTTTTAGCCTTAACCTGAATGCAGGACGAATACCTTATATGGAAAGAAATTTTGGCTGGAAAAAAATTTGGCAAAAATCCTCCAAATTTATTAATTTTCAAGTTTAAAATATATTTCGTCATGCGCCAAATTAAATTCCGCCAAAATTACTTTCCGCCAAAATTTCTTCCCTTAAAACTAAAGTATTCAATGATATCATAGCTTCAAACTATCGATCTTGAAAACAGAAGTGAAGTGAATTTCATTTCAGGTAAAGTTAAAAAACACCATAAGAAATACGGCTTTCTCATATCAAAAATCTTCCAGCCAAGCTAGCCTGGGGTATCCATGCATTTTTTACGAGAAGTTTAGAAAGCGAGACGGTGTATCCCATCTTCCAGCCAAGCACGCATTTAACGTCCACACGTGATTCGTGAAGTCACTGCTTTTGAAATAATTAAAACCCGAGGGACAACCGAAGAAATTGACAATTTTAATAAAACAGATTCTAAAGAATTTCAGCAGATGATTAATTCCACGTGAAACAGAAACAAAACAATTAGTATAAAACGTTAATTATAGTAAAACTAATTATGTCTGTCTATCAATTTATATCAGTTTATTGTGTTATTATTATAGAGAGCTTTTAGACTTTTAGGGGCGACTTTTAATTAAATAGAATATCTTGTCACGCGATGGAGCTTAAAACACAATTCAATTCCGCTTGTGTTGGTATAAAAATATAGAGTTCAAAGACTATAAAAGCACAATCCTAAACGTAGAGAATTTAAATATAAATCATCCATTTTTTTCGAGGTTAACCTCGAAATAGTTATTGTTTTTTACCACGAAAATCATTAAAATACAGAAACCCGCTTAAAACATGTCAACTCCAAGATTTATGTTGTAAAACACTTCAAAAAATAATTCAGAAGAGAGGGGGGAGGGGATCTTACAAGCTCTTACAAGTTATCAGCCCACTTAGAAAGAAGATTAGCTTTAATTTTTGAGAAATATATTTATAACACTGACACAGACACCACTGAAACAAGTAATTTCAAGATTTATAACATGTTTGAGCATTATATGAGTGTTTAAGAGGGGAAAATCTCACGGATATTTTAAAACCCTTTCTCTTTCACAAGGTTTAGCTATCAAGCTTTGTTATATGAGGCGAAAAAAAGTTACCAAGCTTTTTTGCAAACCCTGTCCAAGGAATATTCGTGTGGTGTCAAATGAAAGTTATGTCCGAGAAAATCTATGTAAAACAGTCGCGGAACCACAGGTGAGGCTCGAATACAAGAGGAGAGTAAACTGTAATTAAAAAGCCATTTAACGATGTTTTAATCGTTTTTTCTCTTCTCCACTAGTTGAGCCTCACCCTGGATTCGCCACTGTAAAATCTACTTTGGGTAGTACTGTACAGTGGAATCCCGCTAAGATAAAAGACAGATAGTGAACTTGTAGGTTAAACTCTTATAAAAAAATTCGGAAAAACGGACATCTCTATAAAGCGGACAATTCAACTGATGGTGTCCGCTTTAGAGAGATTACGCAGTACACTGAAGGATTTGTCCGTAAAATAATAAATTGTCTCTAACGAGCTGGGGTTAAGAGTTCATACTAGAAATCGAATTATAAACATTAAAAGAAAATTAACAGATATAAAAAAAAAACATGAATAAAAACTTATAGGTGGACTTACCTGCTAATGCGCTCACTTTTTCTGTAAATAAACATTGAACGAGGACGAGAAGAACAAGTTGAAATAACGCCAGCATCATTTCTTTATCTATGTGTGTATTTATTGTTATAAGTATTCTTCTTCTTGTCTTTGTATTCAAGTTTTCTTCAACTGATAATATATATTTACAATTATTATCGGCCTGCAGTTAGTAGCATAGCCATTAAAATACAGGTGTTTTTTATTTTTAGTATTTTGATATTCTTTTTTGAATTTCACGTTTCTAAAAAAAAGCAGGAAGAACAAGGATTTGAATAAAAAAATATATATATAGTTAGAACAATCTTTTTTTTTAGTTCGCGCCATAATTCGAAAGAAACATTTCTCGATCTAGATGCTTTGACTTTTTAACTGGCTAAAGAATTCGGACAAATCACTATGACAATCTATGACAATAATTCTTTGATGTGACATTCAACGCAAAAAGGGGAATCTCAAATGAGCGATCACATGAGCATTCACGTGAGCTTCCAAATCATTCAGTTGAGCGATACTACGATATGATAGTAATGAATAATGAGCGATTAAATCGATCAAGTGGGCACTCGTTTGAGCGCTCGCGTGATCGCTCATTTGAGATTCTCTTTTTCGTGAGGAATGCTTCCGTGATCAATATTCTCGCCAATAACTCGAACACCCGATATCTCAAACTTGGGAAAACTCGAACTATTTTGAAATGCCTTTGCTCTAATATTGTTTTCTCTTAAAAAACTTTCGATAAATCAAACTTTCGTTAACTCGAACCATTATGTTTGGTCCGATTGTAGTTCGAGTTATATTTTCCCATAAACTCTATTACTCTATTTAGCTCACCAGTTACTAGAAGTTCATTAATATACAACTGATTTAAAAAAGTCTTTCGAAAAAACAGTAGCTAGGCACAGGAGAGACATTATTTTCCTAAACTATATAAAGAACCTCTAAAACCTCTCATAGTTTTTATCAACTTATTATTAACTAACAGACAAATAAAAATGACAATTAATTTTGAAAACATACAAACCATTCATATTCTGTTACAATCCTCATAAAAATCAAAACGTGTGAGAAACATCTATATAAAAACCTTCAAATTTACAAATTTACAGAAATGATATCAGAGGCGGATTCCAAGTGTTCGCTCGCAGTTGCGAACCTTGAAATATCAAATAATAGAATTACATCAATTATCGGGGTCATCCCACTTGTCCGACAGCCCAGTTGTCCGACAATATGTAGAGTCGGACAACTGGGCTGTC